>WAAG01010742.1:59893-139777 GCA_013390105.1 Tichodroma muraria | reverse complement strand
GGGGGGGGAAACATCCTGTAGTCTGGTGCAGCAAAGGATATCCCTTTGAATGTGTGAGTTCCAAAGGTCTCACTCAGAAGTTGTCCCTGAGGTGGTCTCAGAGGAGTGTTTATGTAAACAAAAGCTTAAAATAAAGTCCTGGAAGGAGATAAAGGGTCTTAAATTCCAGTGTTGATCTCCTCTTTGCCTGGGAAAAGTTCTGTGCTGAAGGAGATGTCCATCCCCTCCCCACAGGAGGTCAGTGTGTTCTGACTCCAGAGCTGTCATGGTTAATTCTGAGATTTCAACACAGCATTTGTTTTTCAGTGGAGAGGCCATCAGTGTTTTGTGACAGCAGAATTCAGTCCAAAACATTCTGCTCCAAATGGATATTTTAAATATTTTTTTTTTGTAGGTAATTTTGTGTTGTAGAAGTTTTGATTTCAACATATAAAAATCATTCTTCGTTTGCAGCACTCCCTTCTACATTCCTTCAGACTCTAAGTATGCTGTCATGCCCAGTAACTTTTAAATATGAGTAGCCACTGTGTTTCAAAATGCACATTCCAGCTGCCAGTTCCACCACAGATGCTCTCAAATATGCCTCTTTCCCAGGATCTGTTCTGACACTCCCACACTGATGCTGGTGTGTTATTTTTGGTGTCAAATCAATGAAATTCCTTGTCCATGCTTAAAAAAGGGCAGTGATACATTTGTTCAAGTTACACTGAAATGAGAAAGAAATATTCCGGTTTTAACTATACTGTCAATAAAATGTAGATGGAACAAAGATGTAAACAGGAATTTGGGGTTTTTCTAGTAATTGTTTTTATATGTTTTGAGGAAAGGCCTTGATCCAGAGCAATACAAACAGGAGCCACTTACTTCAGAAAAACAGAATTTGAGAAGTCCTCTAGAGTGGCCCTTACACTCAGGGCTCTGGAAAAGGCAGTCCACAGCTTGCCTACACCCAGTAGCATGTTCACATCCTTCCTGCTGAGGTTTTTTCTTTTGGTTTTTTGTGGTTTTTTAATAGCTGCAGGTACTGCACACCAGGGTTGTTGCAGCCTGGATCCACTTTGTGCTGCTGTCCTTGGTCAGAGGCTTTAGGACACAGCCCTGGGTGCAGACCATGCACAGCACATTCGCTGCTTGGCACAAGAATTTCCATCTCAGAGCAGGTTCTTCAGCACAAGGGCGTGTGGCTGATGTGCAGGAAGATGCATTTGGAGGCTTGCATTTATCCGGGTTGCACGTAGAGGCATCAAATTTGGAGCAATTAATAAAGGAAGGCCCATCTCAGAGACGAGCAGTCGGCTGTGGGGGTCGGGGGATGTGTGAGGAGATGCCTTTGTGCAACTTGTTTAGCAGCTATTTCCCACCTAGAAAAGCCAAGGAGATGCAGGTCTAGGGGGGGTGGATTTTTTTTGACTGTCTAACTTGGATTCTCTTCCCTTACAAATAGGCTGCAACAGCTCCTCTGGAAGGGTTATTCAGTGCAAGGATGTAGAGTGGCACATCCCTTGATCAGGCACTAAGTGAATTACAGGATGTGAAATTTAAGTTCTCTTTGTTAATTTTATTGCAAGAATGGGAGGACACGTGGAAGTTGTTGAGATTCCTAGTTGTAAGCAAAGATGCTGTCTGCTGATCTGGAGTGAGGGCTGTGTACAGACACTGAAGAGATAATTGGCAGAAATTACTGATGGATGTCACTAGTAAACCACAACAAAAATATCTACTTTTTCTGCTTTCTGCTCTTGACAGTAGTTAATCATAGTACCAGAGAAATGCTGTACGCCATCACTGAGTCATTTGTTTTTCATTATAATCTCAAAATCTTTTCCCCTAGGACGAAAAAAAAAAAAAAAATCACTGTAACCTTCTCATCCCCTTCAAACATAAAAACTTCCAGAACAAGCAAATAAGTGAACAAGGCATCACTTTGAACAGACATCTGTGCATTACTAATACACAGAGACCATTGCAGTGTTTAAATGGAGAACATTATCTCCATATGCCTGAGACACACTGAAAGGAATTTTCTTGGCTGGACAAGAGATACTTATTCCTCAAACCTGTGTAGCACGCTGCCAGCAAAGCTTGTGTGCTTGTTTTCTTGATTTTGCTTGGCTTTAGTAAAATGTAATCATGACTTCATGTCCCTGGTCAGGTTGCTGGTTCTGAACACATTAAAAGTTGGGGAGTTTGTCAGTGTGGGTGCCCAGACCACTGGGCTGGTTGTACTGCTGTGCTATGGGTTTACACCAGTGCAGTGAAGGGCAGAATTTGATTTTACAGGCAGTGTCTGGGATAGAATAAGCTATGGACCGAAGTCACTGGGGGTTGATGGTGTTGCATACCCTGCTCCCAGCTATGTGCTAACAGTAGCAAACAATCCAATCAAATCCAATTAGGCTAATCCAGCCTAATGAGGTTTTGTTGTAAAACGGACAGAAGCCGCCCTCTTCACCTCTCCCAGCAGCAGCAGCACCGCTCAACCCCCTTTCCATGTGCATCCAATATTTCCCTGGCTGCAAAACTCACATCATCTCCTCCTTGCTGTTCTGCTAAGAGCAGAATTTCACTGTGAGAGCTTCCAGCCCTCCCGATGGGGCTGGGGCTGCTCAAGGGCAGCTCATGCATGGGCTGTGGGGGCTCTGGGCCCGCGGGGTGGGAATGAGTCCATCACTGGGGTGGGTGCTCGCTCCTGCAGGTACCACTGCAGGGTGAAAGGAGCCTTGGCAATGCTTTCTCCGGGGCCCAGTTTAGCAGGAACATGCAACTGACGTATTTTCCACACCGCACCAGACCCGCTCCTACCTCCATCCATCTGTCAAAGCCCGGCGATTGTTCCCGTGGCAGTGCAATGGAGGCATCCTTTTGTCGGCGCAGAAACAAAGATAGCTCAGGAGCTGAGATGTTGAGGACACAGTAAAATAAGTCTATTTTAATACTGAGTGAGTAAAAGGCAGATTGTAGGTGCCTTGAGTGACCTTTTTGGCAAAGCTTGCTCTCTCTCCTGACTACGGTGGTAGCCAGAGGTGACCAGTGCTCTGCAGGGCTTTGGGAATATGACACACAGAAATTGTTCAGCTCATTTCCGTCACCTGTTTAACCATCGATTTCATTGTGTAATCAAATAAAGAGAATGTATTTTGGCGCATCCCATCAAGCCAGATGTTGCTGTCTCTAGATGAGCCAGCACTTCGTGTCAGTAATGCGGTGTCGTGAATGCACAGATGGCTTTTGGAAGGGAGTTCAGTTACCTGTTTGAGTGGTTCTAAATTCCCATCAGAGCAGTTGGATAAAAAAGAAAAGGACAGCATTCTTTTTTAGAAGAAAAGAAAAGTCAATCCCAAGATGATCTCACCATAGAATTTAGTTCCAGGACTGCATTTTTGTGTTGCATTGGTTATTTAACTGGCAATCCACTTGATCCAGGACCAGAGGGAACAGTGTGAATGAAGCTGTGTCAGGGGAGGTTCAGGTTGGATATTAGGATAAGGCTCTTCACACTGCGTGTGGTTGAGAAATGGTCACATCACCAAGCCTGACAGAGCTCAAGGAGAGAGCAATGCTCTCAGGCACGTGGTGGGGTTCCTGGGGCTGTCCTGTGCAAGGCCAGGACTTGGACTGTATGATCCCTGCAGGTCCCTTCCAACTCAGGATATTCCATGATCCCCCTTTAGTAGCAACTGTGAGACCAGAAACACTGTCCAAATGAAATTGCACGGGTTGGTTCTTTTTATTCCAAGCGCTGCTGTCACGTGCTAAAGATGTCATATACTAGAAGATGATCTGAAAAGAGTTGGTTTTGAACCTCAGAGTGTAATCCTTCCCTCCAAGACCCCTGGAAAACAGCAAAGGGATTTTTCTAGCCAAGGCGAGGACACATTTTCTCACTGTGTGAGCTGCATCTGGAAACCTGTACATGAGCAGAAAGCCACAAGTCATGTATTGCATCTTTCAGAGGGGCCAGAGGGCTGTGCATTGCTTACAGGTGGTTGGTGGAAATGCTCCTGAGGACCAGCATGTGCTTCTTCTTCCTGGCCTGAGGGGACACGATGGCAGCACCAGATGGGGGTCACCTTCTCCTCAGGCTGGGGCTCAGAATGGCGTTAAAGAACGTGGAAAGGCTGGACTTGAGTGATATTAATCATGTGGTTTAGGTTAGTCACAAGCATAATTACTTTGCTAAATCAAAGTACACTGGGATATGTATGTAATAATTAATGCTGGATGGGGACAGACTTTGTTGGAGTCGTGTGGAAGGCCACGTGTTCCCTTTGCTGGGTCCCCCATGGTCTCCATATGCAGAGAAATGGCCTTGCTTCTTAAGCCATAAAGCATCTACATTTGCAGAGCAAGGAAATAGATTTGCTGAAGCAAATCAAGAAGCTAAAAGTAATCATAAAAAAATGGGAAAGAGCATGGATTTGTTTATATCCAATAATGAAAAATAATCCACGTGGATTTGGCGCATTAAGATGTGCTGGATACAATAATGTGAGGTACTTTCCATTTCTCCCTTCCCTCTTTGGTCAATCCCATTGGCAGAGTCTTGCTTTGACACACAGTTACAATTTCCAAGGAACCCCTCTAGCAGCAAGTTCTGACAGTCTGGCAAGGCTTTTCTTATTTGTTTTTTTCCTAGTCTCTTAAGGTAGCAAATGATGCCCAAAATGTAGTTTTGTTCTCAGCCTGTGATTCCTCCCTGCTAAAGCCACAAACTGTGTAGGAAGTCCCACCCCATGCTGACATCTCTGCTCAGGGTGGTTGTTCACGGCCGGCTTGGATGACGCTTTGAGCACCCCAATGAGGTGGAAGATGTCCCTGTCCATGGCAGGGGGTTGGAACTGGATGATCTTAAGTTCCTGTCCAACCCAGACCATTCACTGATCCTGTTATTCCCCGTATGGAAGCAGTGGAAAGTGCTGCTCTTGATCCCTCCAAGCTTGGAGGGTCTTAGTGGATTCCTGCTCGATAGCTGAGAGTTGTGGAGTGAGACAAAGAACCAGAACTCCACGAGCTCTGCCTTCCCTTCCTCTCCCATGGGACAACACTGCCCACCTGGGAGGTTTCACTGCTCAGCTGTGCAAATGGGAATTTGTTGTCCCTGCTGCTGGCTCCAGGTTGGGAAAAGCGAGCCCAGCATTTATCTCTGCACCTCTCCTATCAACAGATACCCTCAAAATGTGTTCAGATTGAGCAGCATTAGGTGTCCCAGGCCTTCTAGCTGTAACAATGAAATATTGATAAATGGCTGCGCTGTCTGATTGCTTCAGGTGTAAGGGAAGAAGAGTTCAGTAAATCAACCAGTGACTTTCGATTTAATGCAATCTCCTGAATTACAGTTTTGGTCTCACCTGCTGGGTTTGTCAATGCACAGGGGAAGATTCATGCTTCTCTGTTGTACCAGATAGAAATAACTCAGAGCTCTTTTTTCGGGTGAGGAAAAATAGGCTTCCATCAAATTTTGGTCGCATGTCACCTGCTAGACTTCTGAGTATAATGTGAATCTTGTTCTGAAATTAATCTGAATTGAGACATAACACGTGTCTTTCAGCATAACAAAATCTCTTTAAATGATGAATATCAAAATAAGGAATGATTTGGAGCCACCACCTCGGTGGCTTCTCCTCCAAGGAGAGGCAGACAGCAAACGCTCCCTGAAAATAAAACCTCTTTAAGTTGTGGACCTGAAAAATCAGAAAGACCTTTTTGAACATTTCACCCCAAAAAGTAGTGATTGGCTTAACCTCATGGAGGCTGGGACTAACTTTCAGATGACAAATTAAGGTGTAACTTGCAAGATGTTTACTAAGTCTTACGAAGTAGGTGATGTTATTCTTTGTTTGACCAGTGAGAGAGGTAGCTCTTGGAGTTTTGAAATAAGTGGAACCAAGTCATGCAGGGAGTTGTGTGGCTAGTAGATCATTATTTTCTCCATTAGAAAGTAAATTTGTGAAGCTGGATTGCTTTCTAAAGGTCTGAAAACATCCGGTAGGCTCTAGAAAGCTCTTTAGAAAGTAATGCTCATCAAAAATTGAGGAGAGGCAACAGAGTGCTTAGCTTGCTCCTCATCGTGTTGGTCTTAATTTTTCAAAGTGGGTTTGTGGGTCTGCTGTCATAGAGTGTGGGTTGTTTACTGCATTGATTGGATTTGTAGGACTTTATCATCAGTTGGAATCTAAACTTGGGTGCCTCCCTTGAGTCAGAGTTCCCTCATAATGGACAGAGAAGAAAGGGAAGAGCATCTTGAGAAAGATCATCTGGAGGGGGTCAGCTGCTGGTTCAGTCACTTGTCTACTTGGTAGGTAAAAATTAACCTTGCAGGCTCTAAATAGGCTGAGATATGATTTTTTTTCTGTATAATTCCATATTTTATGCATTGGTCTTTGTTAGACTTGGTGAACCCAACACACCTTTAAGTCCATGGAAGATTGCATGAACCCACTGGCAAGAGTCCTATCTCAGTTCTTGAGTCTTGGATACAGCCCTTGCTTTGGAATATACTTTCAAGTAGTACTTGGGTTTGATGTGCTTTGCTCAAAGTGCACTGGGATGGCTCATGTTGCAACACAGAATGTTCCCCTCTGGGATTTCTGCCACGGTTATTGCACATGTGGCACCTTACACATGGGGTTTGTGTCTGTTTTTGTATTCTTTTCAATATGAAGTAGTTGGGATTATCATATTAAATCCTTCCAAGTCATGACAAGGTCAGTGGCTGCTCTGGGTATGGGTATCTTCCACAAGTTTAGGTGAGATGGTCACCAGTTGAAGTAGCAGCTGCAAAAACAAGCAGTGGGTGTTCTCAGCTGGCCATGAACACACATCTGTATCTGCCAGAATGGCCTGTCATCCTGAATTTCTTCTGGAGAAGAAGACTCTTTTGTGCTTCTCATGTGTTGACCTCTTGCAGAGACACCTTCAGTAAATTTGGAAGCCCATGCACAATCGATCACCAGTCACACTGATGGATTCCAGCACTGCACTCCTTGCTGTTAATTCCTGATTCTTAATCCAGCCCTTCATGCTCTTACTCATTAAATACAGTGTCTTCACTCACTGGAAAATTTTTCATCTGGTACCACTTTGGTATTTCTTGGACCTGGGTCTTCTCTGCCACCTCATGCCTCTGTCCAGCCTCCATGTGAAGTGTTTCATCTTAGAGTTGTCTGCACATAGCAGAGGAAGAGAAAGCAACTTCTCTGAAGAAGTGGAGATTCTGATTTGGTGTTTGTAAACGCTTAAAATCGGCATCTTCAATCCTGTAGCAGAAATCTTCATCCAAAACACCTGTGAGTGACCGTGGCTTCATTCCGTACAAGTCTCAAGGATCATTCTGGAGGATGGAGAGAGGAAGCTCTCCTCTAAAGAGGCTCCCAGCACTGAGGGAGGCAGTGGTTCCCACCCCGAGGGGGAATGGTGACCTCTCCTCTGGCCTGATTCAGTGTCAGTGCTCAGGAAGGGGCCCACGTGAGTACAAATTCCTTTGACTCTGCAGCCCTGTGGACGGAGCCGTGGGGCTGAGAATGCACTGCAGCATGGGGCTCTCATTTCTTCAGGGGGAAGACTGTTTTTCATGCAGCACCTTTTTATCTGTAAGGGGGGAGAGAGTTAAGTATTTATTTACTCACTTACTTGCTTTATCCTGAGCAGAGCTGAAACCTGCTTTTTTGCCGTGCGCTTCCTTTTGTATGCATTTCACTGCCAGCCTGTTTGGAAGCCCCGCGTTCCTCCAGGGACTTTCCAGACAAAACTGATGCAAACTCTTTCTTCTCAGGTGCCTCACGATCATCTGCCATCCAATGCAAGCCAGGAGGCAACTGCCCCAGCAGACACAGAGGCATGACTAGGCAGCTCTCCCCTCTATCTGTTGCTGAAGATTCTGCTGCTCCCATTCTTGAGCTGCAGAATCGAAGTCCCTCGGGAATCTGTCGGCACAGCAGAGTCGAGAGGCAGAGCAGATCAGGTAGGAACCACAGCCGCCCTCCCGGCGCCGCCGCGTGCCTGCCGGAGGCCTCTTCCCTCTGTCTCCGCAGAGGTGGGGCAGGGCCCGAGCATGCTGAGGTTTGGTTTGCCACGTGCAGGTCCTTCCCGAGCCCGGGGGTGAGGCGGGAAGGTGGCACGGACGGGAGGAGAAGCCTGGGATTCGCAGGTTCGTGACGTGCGTTAGGTACCCGGCGCAGCGCGAGGCACCGAAGATCCTCAGAGCTGGTTAAGCCTGGCTCGATTTCACAGAGCGGTTGTGTCTCCTCAGCTTCAGCCTGGCCACGCACCAGGGCCCTTAGGAGCTCCTTCTCAAAGACAGCGGTGGTCTCGGCTCGTGCCGCGGATGGTCTGATGAAGAGGAAGAGAAGGAGCAGCAGATGGAAGGATTTCTAGGGAAGACCGTCACAGCTCAGGTGGTCGTCGGTCGGCTGCGCGCCAGGGCTTCCATCGCCCACTTCACTGCAGAAGTTTAGCTCAAATGAACCTGTAGGTCTGGTGAACGCTGACCTTTTCACCGTGGTGTCCATCCAGCAGCTGCAGGGATGGAATGGGATTGAGCAGTCACAATGTGCAGCCACAGGCTTGTGAGTCTGCTAAACAGCACTGTTGAGGAGGAGAGACTTTAAATGAGTGAAATAATTTAACTGTCCAAGCTTTTTGGAAGGAAATTACTTAATTGCCCAAGTTCTTTGGATGACTGTATGTGTAGATACTGTGAGCAAAAAGGGGAGGAAGAACAGGTTGGATCTCCCTTGCACACTGGACCCAGAGGAGCTGAACCTTCCTCTTGTCGCTTGACCGTCAATGGCAGCAAGAGTCATCCCTTTCCTCCTTGTGTTGGAAAACAGAGGGATCTCATACTCCAGGAGTACTTTGTTGATGGAAAGTCTCAAAAGAGTTCTGGAGGTGATCATTGCTGCAAGGAGTTGATGCAGCATCTTGCAGTTAGGATCGTAGCTAAGATATCAGAAAACCAAAGCTCATTTTTCCAGGTATCAGGCTGAAATAACTGCGTGGTGGCACTAAGGTACATCCAAAATCAGAATCCATCTTCTCCAAGAAAGGGCTCTAGGCCACTTGAGTAGTGCCTGGACATCATAAACACTTATTTTGCATTTATTGATTTCCCTTTTGATCCTGATCTTCCCGTCATCATCAGAGAAGTCTAAGTAGAACTGACTCAATAGGTAAACAAATGCAAAGAATATAATTTTCTAGGGTCTAGTTGCCAAGTAGCCAAAAGAGTTCTGATGAAAAGCTGTAGGTTTTGATTTTCCTGATCTCACTCTTCTGGCCACTGCATGCAAAAGGCTCTCCTGTGACCATCGTGTCAGTAAGAATTGCACTATGGACCAAAGGACCATGCAGGGGTGTTTCTGCTCACTGCCTTCCACACAGTTTGCCATTGGCCAGTGACATCTCCCTGTGTCACCTGCAGTGGCATCTGCACTCTTACCTGTCCTTTCAGCCTTGTTTCTGTGCTCTTCCCAGGATAAGTCTCTTGGTTTGTTCCAGTCCCATCTAAATGCAGACCCCAAGGATTTCTGCTGCCTTGCCAATTGTTAAATGCTGTCTCCCAGCCACTTTGCTGATCAATTTGTTTTCTTCTCATTTATCATTTAGTGTCTAAATACAAGTACTTTCTCCAGCCCCAGCTTCATGGCTTGGAAATCCTTAAACCTCTTTATTAGGAACTGTGTGCCTGTTCACCCTGTGCCTTCAAGTTCAAGCCCTGTCATTATTTTCAAATATATTTCTTATCTTTTCCTTTTGATTCTTTGGCCAGGGATTAGGTGTGCACATCCCATGGATATGGAAAGCAGCTGTCAAGCTACTCTGTCACTGGGATCAATCACAATTCCACTTAAGTTAATTGCAAATATCTGGTCTAGAGTTAAGTGCCTCCAGTGAGCTTAGATGTAGACAGATGTAGATATATGAGGATGGAATCAGCTCCCCTCTCACCATGCCTTTCCATTATCATTAAATATGAAGGGGCCCCAGACAACATGTTTATCCTGAGTACACAATGATTTGCTAACTGCATCACACGGGATGAATCCCGCTGATTAAACACTTACAGCAGCTCCCCACTGTGCATTTATTCGGGCTAAAACTTACACAGGTCTTTAAATCCAAGGTAGGTCTTGAAGCAAGTGTGTGTTTCTGTGCCTTTCCCTGGCATTCAGACCTGGGACTGTAACATCCAAGTCAAATGCTGATGGTGGTATCATGCATAATGACACCAATTGCATCATTATTTTGTAATTGAAAAATAGAAATCATGGCTAAAAGTGCTTTATTCTCCTATCATTGTGTGATTATTTTAAGTGGTAGCTGAAAAAGGACTAATTGCATGGTAGTTTTACTAAGCAGGAAGACCTGAAGTTGATGCGACTATAATATATTCTTTTTTAAACCATTCTAACTTGCAAATAAACTGTAATTTACCTTTCAATAGATGTCAGTCATTATTAGTACCATAAAAATATCTACTTTCTCTCAGCAGCCGAGGAGAATGCTAAAAGGATGCTTTCCTATTCAGACCCGTGGCTGATTATCCTCTGCATGTTTTTAATAAACCTGTAATTTTATTTAAATTCTTGATTCACCACTAAACAATGGAGACACTGAATACAGATTATTTTTAGAGAAAAACCACATCACACAATTACAACTACAAAAAGCTCCATGTCCTAGTTAGGAAAATTCCTGATTCCAAATGCACTCCCTGCTATGATAAATCTTTTTTTATGTGTAATGTTGGTTTACAGTAATAGCTTGGAACCCCAGTTTGACATTCTTCATGGCTAATGAAGCAAAACCAATAATATAAAAGGAAACTAAACCTGAGTGTGAAAGGATACCTCTGTCATGTAAAAGTTGAATATATGACAGTGTGTGCTCTTACTCAGTGCTTCTATGACTTCTCTCAAAATCATATTGTTTCTTCTGTGCATCGCATCAATTCTGAGTCACAATAATTGATGGGAGTTGTTAAGAATAGCTTCAGGCCATGATTTTTAGAAGATTTTCCCATTTCTTCTACCACACTGGTGTGATGTGGTCAGACAGGGTGAGTGGCTGGAGCTCGGTGCTCCCGTGGGCTCCTGGGACAGCAGTGTTAGTGCTCCTTGCTTTCAGCTGGGATCTAGGAAACCAAAATAGGGATCATGGGTTGCATCTCTGGGAGATCTCTCTGGAGAGCAAGTTACCAGTCAGGGAGATTAAATTCCCCCTATTTGTGTTAGGAAATGTGCACTTAGGTCTGAAAACCACTGTGCTAAGAGGGGAAATGCCAACTCTCAGTCTCTCCTTGTTTATGTGAAGGGGGTTGTTTCCAGGCATGCCAAGCTTCACTTTCGTCCGGTTTCCTTTGTTGACTTCAAAAAATGTAAGTACGCCAACCTGACTGCAAAAAGCCTTTCTCTGCTTGGGTACATAAAACCAAACTGTTTCTTTCTTCCCCATCCCAGCTTGCAAATAAAAGAAGTGATTCTGGAATTAAAGTGTTGAGGAATAAGAACTTGTTCCTGTCTCCAGACCTACAGGCTCAGAGAGCTCTTCTGTTGCACACATGCACAGTAATTTCCTCTGTGATGTCGTTGGTTCCAAGGGGTGTATTTTTATTCTGGAGGTTTGCTGGCAGAGGGAATGAAGGGCTGATAAAGCAAATAGTGACAACAGCTTATTTGTAATGCTGTTTCCTCAGCCCTCAGTGTTGTTTGTGTTTCGTTCTGCCTCCTTGAAGTGACAGAGATGGTATTATTAAAATACTTCTGTGCAGGATTTCTGTATTTATGGCACATGGAGGAGTTATAAAGAGAAGGCAAGGGATGGTTTGTGACTTGGACCAGAAGGGGAGGTTTTGCCAAGAATTATTTGGAATGCATTCATTACATGTACAACTTCTTTTCTATTCTTCCTTTTTTTCTTTTTCAGGAGAGGAAGGAACACAAACGCACACAGAGGGCAGCAGCCAAGAAGCTGAAGGACAGACACGATGCCAGTCTTGCACATCCACATTTCTCAAGCTAATCTGGAGATTCCTGATCATATTGTCCGTCTCTTCCTCCTGGGTTGGGACCACGCAGTTTGTCAAAATCACTTTTGAGACCTTTGACTGTCCCTTTTTCATGACTTGGTTCTCAACAAACTGGAACATTATGATTTTTCCCATTTATTATTCCGGGCACCTTGCAACTGCGCAGGAAAAGCAGTCTCCAATCAAAAAATTCAGGTAGGCTTTATTGTGGCAGTATCCCTTTAAAAAAACCTAATTCCTGGGGGCCTGAGATCACTGCTGTGCTCAGTTCCACCCGTGGTGTCAGGAAGCAGAATAAAGGTCATGCTGTAGAAAACTTCATTCATAAATAGCTCACAGGAGGCTGACAGATGAGTGATGTGTGCTGAATAAACAGATACTTGATTGTTAAAGGGTTTTTAAATGAGTCTAAAAGGTCAATAATCTGCTTATATTCTTGCTGTACTGTTGTCTAATATCTCTATATTTTGTGTTCTTGCCTGGATCAGGCCACTGATTAATCTGTCCTGGTCCATTTATGATAGAATAGCAGTGTTGGGTACAACCAAACCAGCTCCTAGCTGAGAAGAAAGATGCTCAGAGCTGAGGAGGTGGTTTCCATGTTGAAGACCATGGCTTGCTCTCTGTGCTGAGCAAGTATAGCAGGATGCAAACTGCCCTTTCCTCCTGCTGGAAATTTATAAATCCCTTTTCAGTAGCCCCTGAGAAATCAGAGAAATACAAGGTTAAAGGGGAACCCAAAGAAATCATCCAGTCCAGCCACCAGTGCTGCAGCTTAGCTTCACCTTAGCCAGTTCTGAAGAAAACCACATCTAATCTGCCTCCAGGGCTTGGAAATACCTCACATTCTGTGATAATTGATTTCACAGTTCCTCCTCCACTTCTGTTATTCCACTGATCTGACAGAGTTGTGTGAGCTGCTTTAAAGGACAGGACAAAACTCAGCCCGCCACGAGATAGCACACCTTGCCCAGGGAGGGAAGAGACTCACGGGGTCATTTTGAGCTGGGACCCAGTTCTGTTGTTCCAGTGCAGGCTTGCTTGGAAAACAATCTGCCTGACTCCAGCAGAATTGTCTGTTCCACCAGGAATTACCCAGCGTGGGGCCCATCCCTGGCTCCTGCTGTCCCTGGCTCCTGCTGAGCACACAGGGAATCCCATTTGTGACTGTCAGGCTGGAGTGCAGCAGGGCCAAACTCTTCCCTCAGCTGCTTTTTGCCAGGATCTGGGACATAATTTGGCCCTAAATTATCGTTTCTGTCAAATCAGCATGACTGAAATTGAACAGTTGCACTTAATTAAGTGCTTCTCTGCAAACCCTGGTGCTTTGTCTGTTAATGACACTTCATTCAGATTTCTGCTGGAGTGTTTGTGAGAACATTAACAGTGTCAGCTTGGCTTCTGCATGTGGGGTGAAGTAATAACAATTGCACAGCAGACAAGGAAGAAGGTGAGAAGAAATATCCCTGCAGATAAATCCCCTGCAGTTGGTTCATTGATTGTATCTCTATCAGAGCAAAATTTTGGGGTGATGCATAAAAAAATATCCTGTGCTTAAATAATTGATATATTTCCCCAACTGTTAAGAACTCAGCTTTTAAAGTTGAGGACACTGTCTTAAATGCCACAGGACTTTCTGCAGTGGGTCAGTGAATGTGTGGACTCAGGACACCAGTGTTAGAGCTGATGGGAATCTTCACAGGGTATTTCTTATTCCAGATATGTCAGGAACTCACGTCCGAAGGGGGAAGAAGTGCTGGTGAATAATAATTTCATCAGGGGGAGCAACTACGTGGTCTGTGCTGTGTCACAACTTGACTATCCAAACTCTCAGAGTTTGGCCATGGGATTGGCATCTCCTCACGATGAGCTCTCAATTTTTTGGTGACTTAAAGGATTGAAAATTTGTACTTTTAACTTGCAGACAGGTTGAATTTGGAAAGGATCCTTGGAGGTCATTTCACCCAGCCTCCTCCCCAGAACAGGGGCATTTTCAAACCTCCATTGATTGTTTGTGTATTTTCTTGATGCTGTTCCTGTTACAAGGCCTTTCATTACATTTTGTAAGATTTCTTGCTGCTTCATTTGCCTGTTTTATTCCTGTGCAGTAGCTAATTCTTGTCAATAAACCCATTTGCAGCAGTTCCAAGCTTGCCTTGGAGACCAGAGATGATTTATCATTGTGTTTCTGGAGGATGTAGTTACTCTCTACGAGCTTTAAAGACATCAGACATTTTGTCCAGCCGATATTCCCAGTGGATCTGAGCAAAAAATGGCTGTGGCATCTTTGCAGACATCAGTGATCCTGGGAGTGACTTGCAGAGTGCTGCCCCAGGCTGGCAAAGCTGCAGAAAGCCACTGCTCCTTTAATAAATCCCACTTGGAAGGACAGGAATCTCAGTCCTCAGCTTTAGATTGGCTTTCTGGAAAGTTTAGGCTTTCGCTCAGTACCTCAAGGAGCTGCAGGAGAGATGGATTTTTGACAAGGACATGGAAGGGGAATGGCTTCAGACTGAGAGAGGGCAGGTTTAGATTAAATATTAAAAATAAATTCTCGACTGGCAGAGTTGCCCACAGAAGCTGTGGCTGCCCCTGGATCCCTAGAAGTGTCCCAGGCCAGGCTGGATGGGGCTTGGAGCAGCCTGGGATAGGGGAAGGTAGAGGCAGAGGGCTGGAACTGGGTGGGCTTTAAGGTCTCTTCCAACCCAAACCACTCTAGCATTCTATTATTATGATATTTGAGATTATAAATTGTGTGTTTCTTACCTTTCAAACTTTACCTTAGAGATTCAGTCTTGTGGTCTGAGAAAATAACTCATGATTATGAACTCGCTGCTGCGTTTAGGTGAAGTGTCTTGGTTGTGTTGAGGCAGAAAACAGCTTTTTGTATCCCCTCAGTATTGTAAATAAAAGCTATATCCCTCATAAAGAGCTTGAAACTCCTTCCATTAGTACTGGATAAGATGATCTGAAGTTCAGGAAGCTCAGAAACAGGAAATCTAACCCTGCCAGCATTTACCACAGCAGAAGACACTGCGCAGACTTGACTTTCAGGAGCCTGATGCAGTTGTGGTGTGGAATAGGTGGGTGAAATTTTCAATGTCAGTACATTTTGCCTTCCCATCTGGCACCTTGGCTTCTCAAGGACAAGCACTGTGACACTGAGCAGCTTCCTGCCAGGATACACCCACGGTGTAAGAGCTGAGATCGCTGCTGCGGGCTCTTCCCAGCCTCGGGGCACTGGCCAGGGAAAGCGTTGGTAGGTGCAGGTTTAATGTGAGCAAAACACACTGGGAAGAGTTGGATTTCTTGGATAACAAGACGTGAACGTCACTTGAAGTGCAGCCTGAGCCATAAGTAGCTGGTGTTTGTGTGTGAAACCTGTCACTGCAGGTGTCTCACCCACAAACCTCTCCCTCCATGCTGCAGCAGTAGCTCAGTCCAGCTCCCTCAGCCACCTGTGGAATGGCACTGCACATCCAGAGCTGCTCTGCCAAGGCTTTTCAGGGGAAACAAGAGGAACACCATCAGCACAAAGCTGGCCTTCCCACGGACCAATCCTGTGGGACACAGCATTCCTTGGTGCTGCCCCTCGAGCCAGGCTTTGCTCATGTGAGAGCTTCATGCAGAGCTCCCTTTGCTTTTGCTGCAGCTCTCCACCAGACAAACGGAGCTGGTCAGGCCCTTTCTGCCAGTTCAGATTCAGTCAGTGCTGGGAACACAACTCACCAAGGTGCTTAACCACACTCAGTTTGGTGCCTGTCCCTGCAGTGGAGCTGGGAGGTATTTTTTTACTGCAGATGCTGTTGTGTAGGCAGAAGCACTGAATGACTTGCGCTCACTGAAGGTTCTGCTGTGTTATTTGCTGCCCTAATGTCACTTCACTGTGGCCTTGCCAATTTCTAATCCGGGTGATGTCACCGCATTCTCTGTGTCCCTGTACCCCAGGTTCTCTGCCTGTTTGCTGTTTTTTTCTGTGAGCTGCTTAAAACCAGCTGCTGTATTTCACTCCAGAGGCAGCTGTGTGTCAGGAGGGAACAAAGCCATTCCTGTGCAGGGCCTGGCATCAGAATAACTGAGAGGGCACACGAGCTATTTAGTGGGTGCCAGAAGCAAAGCTGCACAGCTGCCTGAGGTGCTGTAATTCCTGAGAGCATGGCACACTGCCCAGAGCTGATGGCTGAGGGCTACCTGCAAGCAAAAGCAGTTATTTGTGTTAGAGGGCAGGTTTTAAATAGACCTCTTGTGCATTTGGAAATAGTTTGTGTCATAGTTTCAGGGTCAGCTGCCCTTATATGTGTCTGTGCCTCTAAGTCAGCAGCCTGCAGCATTGTCTGTGTGGGGAGGGTTCCAGGGAGCCCTCTCTCCTGAGCCCAGGGTTTTAATCACTGTCATGTCTGATGACTCCTGCAAGTTTAATTTTAGTTGCATGTGAAAGAGGCTGAGTTAACCACTGAGCCACCAGCCCTCTCAAAGCCTCAGGCAATCTGCCTGGGAAAATAAAGTACTCTCCCTATCTCCTCATTGACTGAGGAGTTATTCATGGAGCTCTCTTAGGCACAGGGGGGAATTTATCAAGTCTCTGCCTCATTCAGCACGACCCTGTCAGAGACTTCGCTGTTATTTTCTTCACTGAGAGTTGAGGAACCACCAGACCCTGCTTTGTCTGGCCGCTGCTGTGTGTGAGGGGAGGCCCTTCCACCTGCTTAAACAGCCCATTGCCTGGGGCCTGTGAAGCATTTCCAGAGTCTTTTCCTGGCTGTGCATCTCTGCTCGTCCCTGCCACTGCTTCTGGGAACTCAGAGAGAGGTGACATTGCTGGGGCAGCCACAGCTGCCTCTCCCAAATCACTGACCCAGAAGAATGTAATAACCACTGAGCCTTCCTGCTTTGAGGATTTGCACTGTCAGGGCACTTGGATCCATCCCCCTGACTCTGCTCTGGGTTTGTCTGAGTGCAGACATCCCAGGGATCTGCAGGACAGCAAAACCTGGTCCATTCTGGCATCTGGGTCCAGCTGTGCCCTGCATTTCTGGAGGCAGCCCAGGCACCTTTCTGCCTTGTTTTAACACAGCACAGTTTTCTTTCCTCTGAGATCCTGACAGCTCCTGAGGCAGGTCGGATTTACAGTGATCCAGAAGTGCCCCAGCAGTGATGGCAGAATTCCCACCGCACAGGTGTGGAGTTCACAGTGCAGGCCTGTTCTTGCCAGGACGTGGGGCACCCTGGCTGTGGTGTCATGGAATGGTGACACAGCCACAGTGCACTCGCCTGTCTTGAGGTGAGATGTAGTTTGAGCCCAGAATCACCCTCTGCGTCCACCTCAGTGTCAAGGGGAAGCATCTTTTAAAGATAAACTGCTCTATCTGCGTGTCAGGGAACACTGGACTGCTGCCAGAGTCCCTTCTCACACAGGGAAACTTGTCACCTCTAACTCCTGTTGAAATCAGAGTCATAAAAGCCTGCAATCAAAGTTAAGCATTAATTTATTTGCTTCACCAAGTGTTTGCTTTGCATCTCAGATAAATGATGCACACCAGTAGCTGTTCGTTTTTATATTTTAAACATTTTTATCCTGATCTTTGGTAAACAGGACTCCTGAGAGCATTGAGGTCAACTAGAGTGAAGGAGATAATTAGCAGATCCACCAGCCTGGGTGTTAACTTGTTACACAGAGTTTGAGAATGGAATTAGTTATTACCAGAAATGACTGCTTTGTACACCAGGTTGTCTTAGTGGCATCAAGAAGTGAATGTTTATTAAGGAGAATCATAAAACCATTTGGGCTAAAATGTAGCTGATCTCAGTTATTACACAGATGTTATTATTCTGCTTTCCTCAAAATGAGAGTGATGGTTTCCAATCTTAAGAGTAAAATACTATCATTTCTTTAACAGCAAAATTCCCCAAAATTAGCAAAAATGATTGAGGGGCCCTGAAAACAATTTTGTCTTCCAAATCAAGATAATTATCAGACCACATCCACCACCCCCAAATAACAAACACTTTTGACATCACATTGCAGTGCAATCTTTGAAGTTGCTAGTTAGTTCTACGTAATGAGTGTTTTAACAATCTTCCAAACACAGCCATGTTTGGCTGGGAGCACTTTGGAGCCCCAGGGCCTCAGGACATTTGAATTATTCCCTCCATGTCCCTTTCCATGGGAGGGTTTGCTGCAGGTTGAGAGTGCCTTGGTTCCCTCCACTGCTTTTTGGAGTCACTTGTGGGACCTCCCGTGTTTTAAGCAGTGTCAGGGAGCCTGCCATGCCAAGAAGTGAAGCACACTGGGAATATCTTCAGGAATACCTTCAACCAGGGGTGCAGACAGTGGAGTTGCTAAAAGACATCCTTCCCAGTCTGGGAAAGACAGAGATTCCTGAAATCCTAAAAAGCAAGCAGCTCACTTGAGCTGTGTGTGACACAGTGTTTGGGAAGCTGGGGGTTTTGTCTGAAATTTAATGCTAAGGAAATTTCTCTTAGAAAACACAGCTCTTTTTTTTTTTTCTGTACAATAAAACGAAGCTGTTAAATACCTTTCCCTCCCTTTCCCTTCCTTCTCTGACACTTCTGTTTGCCTGGCTCACTCCCACTGCCTGGTGGATCCCTTCCCCACCACGCTGATGTGTCTAGGAGTCTTTTTGAGTATCTTAGGTAATTCTTACAGCTTCCTTGGCCATACATAAAATTATATTTCAATAAGAATGAAAACAGGGCTTGGAGCAATGCAAAAAAATAAAAAGAAAATTGGCAAGCTGCAGAGAAAAAATGGTGATTCTAATCCCTGTGCTCATGGCCTTGAAGGCAGAGTCTGGGAGCTGTCGGAACATTATAGATAACCTTCATTTCTGTGTGTGAGTCCCTGGGATTATTGTTGCACAGAGTGTGATTATTCCAGGTAAGTTACGTCTTTTCTTCTTGCGAAATTGCTGTTTTAAGAAGATTGTGGGTTGTTTTCCCTATGTGAATTAAATAATGGATTCTCTTGGGCGTGTGGAGTAGTTAGGAAAAGCACAGTAAAAGCCTAATGAATGTTTGTTGTGCTGGAGTGAATGCTAAGGAAAACCCTGGCTGAGACTGAAACTCTTTTCTTTCCGTAGGGAATGCAGTCGGATTTTTGGTGAAGATGGTCTGACGCTGAAACTCTTTCTTAAAAGGACTGCTCCCTTTTCTATTCTGTGGACTTTGACTAACTACCTGTATTTACTGGCTTTAAAGAAGCTCACAGCCACAGACGTCTCTGCGCTGTTCTGTTGTAACAAAGCTTTTGTCTTCTTGCTTTCTTGGATTGTGCTCAAAGACAGGTTCATGGGAGCAAGGGTAATGAACGTGCCTCCTTTTCCACTCTCTCATGTTTTCATAATTGCACTTAAACCCATCAGCCATGGTGCTGCCATAGCACTGCTGCACTGGGGTGCAGACACACCGTGAGAACCTTTCTCATTTAGTTTTATGATGCAGCGTCAGGATCAGTTAGAGACCTCACAACTTCAGAGGGAATTCAGTGTGGGAATTTCAAGGAGCTATTACAGCCAAGTGTAACTTGATGAATTACAGTAGAAGAACTTCGAGTTTCATATAAACCTATTCTGTCTTGGTTTATTGTGCTGAAGTTTAGTTAATTTTATTTTAAACATAGTGATGAATGCTTAGGTTCTAGCCAAAGCATTTTTATTCCTTGTTTGGGTAGACAGATGTTTTCAATGTGTGATGTATTTTTCTTGTGCTACCCTGTCACTTTCCACGCACACATTTACATGTGCACGTGCCAAAATTGCTTTAAAATTAACACAGCTCTCTTGTGTGGAGATGCATTTTGCACTGAGGTTTACAGGACTCACTGGCAGTAAAATGGACCTGCAAAAATGTGAAACAGAACTCAAACAAAATGACGTGCCCCTGGATCTGGGGAAAGCAAACTTGTGTAATTTTCCATACACAGGTCTCCCAATGTGCAGCAGTTTAAACTGTTGGCTTCACACCTTGGATGAGGAGTAGGGAGGATTTCTGCTAGTTCATTGATGCAGATTCCCCCCTGAAATGGCTCAAGGTCATGTTGGGCACAATCCTGACTGAATTGTTGAAAACCTGGAACTTCATTAGGCACTTGTTGGGGCCAGGTGTGGTGGTTGTGGCCAGAAGGGACCAGAAGCAGCTGGATTTAAGTTCCATGGAAAGCGTGATGGATCAGGACACTCATCCAAGTCACATTGTTTTTTGAAAATGAGAACAGCAGCTTTTTCTTTTTGATTAATAATGTGATAGAAGGGTTCAGAAATGAAAGGAAAAGACATCTGTTGTACAGGTATCTCATCTGGCTTTTGGAGCAGCCACCGGGACACTGAGCAGAGCACTGTGCTCGCCAGGCTGAGATGAGCCAGTGCTTGAAGGTAAAGCCAGACACCTGGACATCTATTTCACACACAGCTGAAAATACAGAAAGATCAGGTGAATGTGACCCACCCTCAGCCCACTGACTGACTCAAAGAATAAACAGGGTGTAAACCCCTCAGTTCTCTACAGAAATAACAGGAACAATAACTATCCCGCTCTGCCCTTTGATCATCTGAAAAAATTCAACATTTTGTACCCTTTAAGCTAATTTTCATCTCAAAGCAGCATCTTTCTGCAAGAACAAGCATAACTCTTGTGTTCTCCTAGCCTGCTCTGTTAAAGAAACTTAGAAATAAAAGCTATCTTCAGTTATTATTTATTTTTCACTGACTAAAAAAAGGTTGCCATAAATAGGCATTGGTAGGAATGCTGTAAACACCGTGGGGTTCACACAGGAAAAAACAGGAGGGAGAAGTGAGCAGCAAATCCCGCACATAAACTGGATTTCACTGCTTGCTGGCAGAGCCTGGATGCCCATTGCTGCAGAGGTAAATCACAGCCTTTTCCAGCTGTTGTCCTGACAGAATAACACTCAATGATGTTAATAACCACGCAGGAGAGTGTTTGAGAGCTAAAATATGACAGAGCAGCACGGACCCAGCTTTTTGTGCTCTGGGTGCCTCAGCGGCTCTGGCCCGCAGCCCCCCGGAGAGCAGCAGGAATTGGGTTATTTGGACAGCGAGGAAATGGAAGGAAATAAAGGTTTAATCCTATACCCTGAGCCACGTTGTTGTGGAAAATCTCTGCACCCAGAAGCTCAGCCAGCTTTCCCAAGGAGCTCAGCTCCCAGCAGCTCTTCCAGAGCTCTGGGCCATCGGGCTGCATCGGGGTGGGGATGCTCCAGTGCCTGGGACAGCAGTGGCTCTGCAGCACATTCGCAGCTCCCTGTCTGCCCAGTGTGGCTGCAGCAGCCCCCAGACTGCCCATGGATGCCCACGGGCATGCAGGAGCTGCCTGACATCCCTCTGATCCCCTGGCCCCCTTCCTGCACACTGGAAGTAGCTGCCGGCCAGGCTGCAGGGCTGGATTTTTAGATGCCACATCTAAAGACAAAGCTGTCTTGCTGGCTACCCTGTGGAATGGCACACTGAATAACTGCAGAAGGGCTGCACACCGAGTTTCAGCTGCTGTGGCTGTGTTTGAGGCACCCCGAGTGTGTGCTCTGCAGGGAGAGCCACGTGCCATCAGTGGTGAAGCTGTAGCACCCACCCGAGGGAGAAAAACACCAGGGGAGGTTTAGGTTGGGCATTAGGAAAGATTTCTTTGCAGAAAGAGTGGTCAGGCACTGGAACAGGCTGCCCAGGGAAGTAGTGGAGTCACCATTCCTAGAAGTGTTCAGAAAATGTGTGAAAGTGGTGCTTGGGGACACAGTTTAGTGGTGGATTTGGCAGTGTTAGATGAAGGGTTGGACTCAATGAGGTCTTTTCCAGCCTTAACAATTCTCTGGTTCTATTTACCAATAGAAGTAGTGCAGGTAGAGCTCAGGTATCTTCAAGTACCTCCTGCCCTAAGCAAGGATACACAGAACCATCCATGCCTGTACCCTAACCTTTGCTTGGACTCTTCTGAACATCTCTCTCTCAAATTAGTAACGTGTCCATGTTACACTTTGGGAAGTCCAGACAGCTTTGTCTAAAAGCAAGCACAAAAATTTAAAAGACTTTATATATTTGAGTAGTTCTGTTGGCTTGTGCTGCTTAGATTTAGAAACATGCTTATAGGTTTGCATGTTTAAGCCCTTGGTTGGGCTTCATGTGTGGAGTTGAATCAATGTTCTTTAGGTCGGTACAGAGTATTTTGGGGACATTTTTCTCCCCTGAAAATGTTGAATTTAGCCTGGAGAGAGGTTTCTTCCCTGTCCTTGAAGGTGTTCAATGCCAGGTTGGAGACAGGGCTTGGAGCAGCCTGGTCTAGTGGAAGGTGTCCCTGCCATGGCAGGGGATTGGAACTGGATGATCTTTAAGTTCCCTTCCAACCCAAACCATTCTGTCATTTCTTTACACCTCATTTTCTCCTGTGCTCCACATAGAAAAAAAACCGTTTCTGATAAAATGTTGGTTGGCTTTGCTCTCAGGGAAAAAAGAAAAAAAAAAAAAAGGCAAGCTAATTTCATTCCTTACCTAGGAGGCTCCAAAAGAAAGTTACTACGCTCTTCCATTAATTAAAAGCCTCGTTTAATGAGCTGACAGCCACCTTTGCTTCCCTGTGACCTTGCAGAGCAGCCTGCAGATGTGAGCTCAGGTTTCTAAAGCCAGCACCTGAGGCAGGCACAGGTCAGCTGTGCTGATGCCCTGGTATGTAACATGCAGGAGGAGCCTTGAGCATGAAATTTAAATGTTTTTGCTGCTTTCAGTCTCAGGTCTTACTTATGTCTCAGGAGGTGTTGATGCTCCACATGTGTCCATCATTTTAATTGTTTCAGGGGAAAAAAAAGTGCTTGGCTTCATAAATAATTGATTAAATTAGGAATCTGGCTCTCTGAATTTGGTTTAGACAGACTGGGAGTGGGTTTTTCATGATAGGAAGAAAGGGGATGATGGATCTACTCATTTTCACTGACACAAGGAAAGGACCGAGCAGTGAGGGCACCAAGAGTTAAATTTCCATACTTGCCCTTGGAAAGAGGGCATTGCTACACTGGACTCTTTGGTTTGCCTTCTGAGACAGAGCAGACAGCTGAAATCCTGAATTTCTGTGCAGGGCAGGGTGTGCAGAGCAGCCTGAGGGTGAATCCTTTCCAAGGTGAATCCAGCCAGGCAGAGTGGCAGGGCAGGGGGATCTGGACACTCAGAGGAGAGGCTGTGGATGTCTGAGGGGTCCTGGATGTCATTTGGCATTGCTTCAAGGCTGGGACTTGTGTGGTGTCTCCCAGGATGGCCCAACTGCTGGAATGTGTTATCCTGGGAAGGAAAAGGGGGAAACTTCCTGGTCCCCTCTTGCTAAAACCCTCCCAGAACTCATCACACCACTGAGAGACTGTGATTCCACCCCCTGGCACAGGGGGGTCTGGGTTTCAGCTGCCATTTCCTGGTGAATTTGGAGGAATCAGTGATACCTTCAGGTTTTGCTGACCCACATCTTGGAGTTGGGGTGTTTTACACGTAACTGAGGTGGGATACAGACTTGCAGTGGGGTTTGTGACTTCGGCACAGCCACTGCCATGTGAAGGGGGCACCTGTGTGCGTCAAGGACTGGTGAAATAGGGCTGATGGTGAGGAGGAAGGACTCAAAGCTGCACCAGGAGATGAGTTTTCCTGGGAAGATGTTGGCCTGGATGCATATGGGATTTAGGAGCACTGACATTTTCACCTGGAGTCTGAGAGATTGGCCCTGCCCTGGGAGGTGATTCTGGGTTCCCCACTGTCCCTTTTGTGGGAGCACCTTCACCTGAGTCAGTCGTGTGTCCCTGTCCTGTGTGTCCCTCTCCATGGTTCTGCTCTGCTTACTGGCTCTGCTGAAGTTACTTTGTGGGATATTTTGTGCTTATTGCCTCAGTCTGGCTCACATCAGCTTGGGATGAGTGTCAGTGGTTTTCTGGGACTCTTGGTGAAACTGTGAGCTCTGAAGGGCTGTTTTACAGGAGGGCACATGTATTGTTTGCATCAAGATGAAGTCTTTGAAATCTGCGGGCTGAAACTTAGGTTTATCCAGGATTAAATATTTCTTAAATGAAGTTCAGTGACGTTTTCAAGAGACAAAGTGCCCATGTCATATTGGTGTTGGCTCAGGAATTGTGCACTGGCTCAGGAAACACTCTGTGGAAGTTGGGTATTCAGTGTCTTTGAAATTCACACTCCACATTTACCTGCTGAGGTCAGTTAGGTGGAGAGGGGGAGTTTTTTAAAGAATGAAGCACTTTGGAGTCCCTACCACTTCTTTAAAGTTCTTGGAGTCAAGACACAGGATTTCAGATATGGTGCAGTTAATGATTCCTGTTCTTTTTCTTTGAAGCTCCTTAGATGCTCTCTCTGGGATTTTCAAGTGAGGCCAAAAACCTAAGAACAAAGGTAAAGGTTACATGAAGAAATTTGGTCATGTCTGTCCAAAAAAGCTGTCAGGGCACAGCCAAAACAGCTGGAAGAGCTCCCTGTGCTACCCTGGTATTTCAAAACACAGGGCTCATTCCCCTGGACTAAATTTCCAGGATGTTTGGCCATCCAGTGTTTGCATTTCAAGTCAAATTGGTGGCATTGCTAAATATTTCTCTTGTTGTGCAGTAGAGCGTGATGCCTTAAAATTTCTTAATCTTGCAGTTGCCTCTCCAAAGTGGATGTCTAGCTGACAAAATACATTATGATGGATGTTCTGTCAGTCGGCCCCAGCAAAATTTGCAGTGCTGTAGACCCACATCCCTGTCAGTGCACACATTTTCATTATGCTTTACATCTCTCCCACGATCTTTCCTATTTAAGGGAAAACAAGAAAGCTCCAGGTCAGAGCAAGTGGGTAATGATGCTCATGAGAAGCCCCTCCCAGTGATGATCTCAGCTTTACACTGCTTTGCTTTGTCTGTGCAGATAGTGGCAGCAATAATGGCAATCACAGGAATTGTAATGATGGCATATGCAGATGGTTTCCAGGGTGATTCAATTATTGGGGTGGCCTACGCCGTGGGATCAGCCTCCACGTCTGCACTGTATAAGGTAGGTCACAATTGTTTGTTGGCACTCCTAAATTCATTAACATTGGCTGTTAAAGAGACACAAATACAAAGAGGACCGCTGTAAAAGAAATGTTTTGTTCTGGAAATCACTCCTGCGTCACTCACTCACGTTGGGACAATGTTAGGAAATCTGCCGTGAGGGTGATTAGTTGTCATCTGCCAATTACCCAGAATGGCTTTTCTCGATGAGCCTTTAATGAAATCTCCACTGCCACGCCAGGAGGAGTTTAAGGTCGTTTTTAAATCATGGCAACAGAGTTTATCAACCCTTTTCAAAGGGGCTTCCTATGTGTAGCAGGGAGGGGAGCCAGGGTGGCCAACTCATCCCTGGTGTGAGCCTGGCACAGGCAATTCATTAGAGACACTTCTGCTTGGAAGAAATGGCTGCTCTGGAAGGTGAGGGCTAGGACAGGCAGGGATTCTGTGTCAGAAATGGGTTGGGCTGAACGTGGCTGGGTTTGTTTTCAGCTGCGTGTGTAAAGTTTGGAGTGCGTTGTGGCGGGATCAGAAGCTGTCCTTGCAGCTTTAGACTTTGCTCGTCTCACTCATAAATGTGTTGGGGCCTTTCACAAGTCACTCAAAGTTCATGGATTTAGGCTCATAGAGGACAAGTTCTCACAGAGTGAGCCCTTCCAGGCTGGTTTTCCTCTCACAGCAGGGTCATGCTGTGGAAGTCACTGGAGTCTCCTCCCAAACCCCAGCGTTGCCACACTCAGCCCAAATCCTCTACATTCACTGCATGAATGGTGTGTTCTGAGGTTCTTGGTTTATTCTTGGTTTTTCCTGGGTTCTTCTACACTTGCTCCTCGTGGCATTTTGTGTAAAGCTTTGTTACACAGACTCAGCCATCCCCGTGGTGAAGACATGGTGCTAAAGCACAGGAAAGGGCAGAAATCCCACCAAAGATCCCCTTGCAAGACTCTTGTGTAGGAAAAGGGCTGGGCTGTGTCATGCTGTCCTTTGCTCCCCTCTCCCCAAGGGAATGGAGTGCTTCCTTGACAAGCATGGAGTCTAAACCCCTCCTCTCTCCTCTCCAGGTTTTGTTCAAAATGTTTCTTGGGAGTGCAAACTTCGGGGAAGCGGCTCATTTCGTGTCCACCCTGGGCTTCTTCAACTTCATCTTCATCTCCATCACCCCCATCATCCTCTACTTCACCAAAGTGGAGTACTGGTACCCCTTCTCTGCAGTGCCGTGGGGTTACCTGTGTGGAGTAGCTGGCCTCTGGTTAGGTATGTGATAAAAAAATTTATTTATTTTTCTAGGTCTTCACCCCTCCAACCCTGTATACAATTAGCCTCGGGCACAAACAATTTCCCCCTGTCCCTTTAAGCAGCAGAGCTCTCTCACAGATTAATTCTGGTCCCAGTGCAAACTGGTGCTCCTTAGAAATGATTCATATTTTTCATTACACTTCATGAAACATTACTATTAATTGATATACAATTAATAATTGATATGTAAGCATAGTTATAATTAACAATAATTAATAATTAACTGTAACAGCAGGGAGTAAACATGAAGCAGCTCTACTAATTGCCCATTTTTTCATCCCTACCGCAGTTCCACACCGATGCCCCTGTCTCTGGCCCAGCTTGAGTGCTGTAAATCCCATTTCAAAGGGCTGCACATTCCCAGTCAGCTCCTGGGGGACGTTTGTGCACTGACAGGGGCACCCCCAGTGCTGGGGCACCTTTCTGGGGGTGCTTCAGGCTCTGGGCAGGGCTCACATAAGGCTCCCTCTTTCTGAGCCAGAATTGCCAGCAAAGTATCTGTTGGATTCAGCCCAGGGGCATTTTAATTTCCACATATAGCAACCTCCTCTCCTTTGGTAAAGTTTCTTTTGTTCCATAATTGAAGAGGTTTTTGTCTCACTACACGTTTATTAAATGGAAGCAAAGAGAATGTCATTGCCCATCCTGTCCTGAGATGTGGCCAGGCTGGCAGCTGAGCTGCTCTAACCACAACTGCAGCTGCCCTGTGAGCTCCTAGGGGACCAAAATTAGGGGTAATTTGTGACCCAAGTGTATAAACCCAGCCTTATGCAGGGGACTCAGCAGCAGGACTGGGTGGTGGGTGATCAAAAACTTTTTGCTTTTAATCTTTCAAGGAAAGGTTAAAGAAACTTAAGCAACCTTTAAGGGCTTTTTTAATCTTTCAAGGAAATTTGAGCTCTTTGGGAGTGCTGTCATGTAACAAAAAAGGCTCCAAAACAACAAAATACTATTTTTGTTGTACCTGATTAAAGCCTGTGCAAAGCCATGGAATATGACTGTGATAACCTCAGTATTATAGCTTGTGAAAGGCCATCCAGCCCTCCCCCTTTCGCCTGTGAAGAATTTCCCCTAATTTCACACTCATACAGAAGAAAACCAAAAATCAATCACTTTGTGCCCTCATTGTGGTGCGGATACTTAATATCACATATTAGTATCCCATATTGTACCTGCAGGGTCAAGGTGGAGGACAAATGTCTCACTCTGGTGTTTCCCCCCATTTTCATGTATCATTTTCTCTGCTTTTCCCTAGCTTTCAATATCCTGGTTAACGTTGGGGTGGTGCTGACCTACCCCATCCTGATCTCCATCGGCACCGTGCTCAGCGTCCCTGGAAATGCAGGTACCAGTGCCACGGCTGCTGCTGGCCACACGAGCCCATGGGAGCTCTGAAAGCAGTTCGTTGCTTAAATAATTTGTTGGGTGGGAATTTACCCCGGAGTCCTGTCTTGAACAGCCTCTGTCTCTGCTCTTCAGTCTCCTCAGCCTCATCGCTCTGGGGGGGTTTGAGCACCGGAAAGTATCTGGGTTTAGGGGAGTGCAGCTGTGAAACAACGCCTGTGGGAGGCTGCCTGAGGGCTCAGGTGTGCTGTGGATGCTGTTGGTGGAGCTGGGAGGCTCCACCAACAGCACCCACAGCACACCTGAACCAGGGCCTGGAGGCACCTGGAGCCCTCTGGCCCATGTGCTGCTCTCTCCCCACCCCTGGCCCCTGCAGCCTGTTGTGGATAAAGAGTTACCCTAGAGTGCCTTCCGTCTCAGAAATCACAGAATCATGGGTTCATTAAGGTTGGAAAAGACCTCCAAGATGATCAAGTCTAACCTTCAAACAAATATCCCACTCTAAACCATAAAGTGCTCAGTAAACCATAAAGTGAAGTGCCATGTCCACTCATGCACTGGACACTTTGAGGGATGGTGTCTCCACCACTGCCTTGGGCAGCCTATGCCTGTGCCTTACCAGTCTTTCAGGAGAGAGTTTTTTCCTAATATCCAGTCTGTCCCACCTTGAGGTCCTTTCCCTTTGTCCTGTCCCTTGTTCCCTGGGAGCAGAGCCTGAGCCCCACCTGGCTGCACCTTCTTCTTGCAGAGAGCCAGAAGGTCCCCACTGAGCCTCCTTTTCTCCAGGCTGAGCCCCCTCAGCTCCCTCACCACGGAAATCTTGAGGCTCAATCCCACCCCTCCCGGCTTCCTGAGACCCTGCACAAGGCGGTGAGGGCCAGAGGAGCTGTGGCACCTCCAGTGCTGCGCTCAGATCAAAGCTCAGGGGGACGTGAGAGCCTCAGGGCCAGTGTCACACCCGGAGAGCAGCCCAGGGGTCACGGGGACGTGCCAGGCCGCTCTCGCTGCCATCACCCCTCCTGCTGCTGTTCTGATGCCGTTGCTGTTCCCTCTCCTCCCAGCCGTGGACCTCCTGAAGCACAAAATGATCTTCAGCGTGGTGCGGCTGGGGGCCACCATCATCATCTGCATCGGCTTCCTGCTCATGCTGCTGCCCGAGGAGTGGGACGAGATCACCCTGAGGTTCATCAACAGCCTGAAGGAGAAGAAGAGCGAGGATCACTCCGAGGACATCACGGAATCCAGCGTCCACACGAGGAGCAGGAGCAGAGCCAACGGGACGGTGTCCATCCCGCTGGCGTAGGGCTGGAGGACCCTCCCTGCACGCAGATGTATATTCTGTGAATATAGCTTAACTTTCCTCACCACCTGTATGCTTCAAAAAACGTCATCTAACCTGAGCAGGGGATGAACTGTAAGATAAGAGAAATACATCTATAATAAATGTTTACATTTATACACTTAACAAGGAACGGGTGTAAATAACTACAATAAAATCTTTTGTAATGAACAAACGTTTAAGCTTGTGTCTTTCTGAGCTGGTGAGTTTAAAACGTGGCTCAAGTTTACATTGTCTCTCTTTGCTGGCAGTAGAGCCATTTCGGAGGATACAAATCTTGGATATTTCCAGCTAAATCTGAAAATATAACATCTTGACTTACTTTCAATGAAGTGCCATTTCAGCAAGGTAGCAGTTTTGGAAAAGCATTTCAAACCTCTCCTGGCATTTTGGAGAATTCACTTCTGAAAGTCGCTGATGTTTGCATTGATATTCCCAATTATTATCAGAATAAATATTCCATGATGTGCAGAACATGAGGCCTCCTTTCCCAGACCACACTGAGCTGTGCCTCCTTCCAACACCACCTTTCTAGAAGTGGTGCTGGAATTTGAGTGCCCTTAGTAAAGCAAAAAAATAGCTTTATTTACCTTGTTTTCTCCCAGAAAAGCTGCACTTCCGTCTGAGCTACAAAAGTTTCAGGAGAGGTGGAAACACCCTGGATCGCCGCTGTCCCTGGGAAATGCCATTTCCTATTTTCTAGAGCTTTGGCAAAAATGAATATTTTTCTTAACCTCTACTGTGTAAAAGCCTTTCAAAAGCTTTCCAAAATTTTCTAAAATTTTCAAAATCAAGCCAATCTCCCAGTCCCTTCCCTAAGCCTCTTGCTGTGTATTTAGGGTGGTTTACAGCATTCCTGGGATTGACCACTCAAGACTGTCTTCATCTTTGTCTTTGTGTCTTGACCACAAAGACTGACCTAATCTGAGATCACTTGATAGGCAGACAAACATTTTCTCCCTTTTTTTTCTTTATTTTTTTTTTTTTAAAGGAAGAATAAAACCAACTGGAAAGTATCACAGATTGCTGAGCTCTGCTGACTTTCCTGCCCACAGTTTTTGAGTTTGATTAGCAGCCAGTTAGGGGTGCTTTTTGATGGTATTTCTTGCAGGGGAAAAAAAGTATCATGTAAATAATAATTTATTTGACTCTTTTTATTTGACTGTTCTATTGGATGTTTTTAAAATCTTTTAATGCTCTTGTCTAAACTGTTCCTTGCAGCCAGCAGAGCAGAAAAATTACTTGTGTGTATTAAAAAAACCCACAAACTTGGGCTCTTTCATCAAATGGCTGCTGAATTAGGGCTGCAAAAACCAACCCAACCGTCCCCTGTGCCCTAAACCCAGAGGTGTAAGGTTTGCATACACACACAAGCCTCTTACAACCCCTGGTCTGCTGCTTTTGGGAGGAAATAGACAAAAAATATTCAAAAAAAGTTAATTATAAAGATACTGATGGGCTGAGAGCACCCAGCACGTGGCAGCTTGGCCTCTCCCCACAGCTTTGGAACTGATACATTCATTTACATTGCTAGATAGTTTTGGGGATGTGTTTTACTGAAATTTTAGCTCCTGCCAAACTGAACACATGGGGAAAACAAAACTTTCAGTATACATCGATGGGTACTTTTTGGCAAGCAGCCTCATGGCAGCATCTTCAGACCCGGGACTGGATCCTTCAAGGAGCCTCATTGAGAATCCTTCAGGGAAAATCGTGTGAAATCCCATTGTTTGAGTCACCTTTCCCCTGCTTGACACATTCCACGTCCCGGGGCACGGGGTGTGAAAAGGACTGCAGTCCCAGCAAGGAAGGCTTGAGCAGAGCACCCCTGCTTGGGTTTGATGTTCATAGAGTGATTCAGGTTGGAATGGGTCTTAAAGATCATCCAGTTCCACCCCCCTGCCATGGGCAGGGGCACCTTCCACCATCCCAGGCTGTTCCAAGCCCTGTCCAACCTGGCCTGGAACATTTCCAGGGCTCCAGGGGCAGCCACAGCTTCTGTGGGCAGTCTACCCCCAGATGCTTTCCAGGGGTGCTCAACCCCCCTCAGCGATGCCTTAAACCCCCTCCTTCACCCTCTGCCCAGCCTCCAGTTCAAATCCCTCATTAAGTATGGGAATAATGATTTTTCCCTGGAGTGCAGCTCAGCCTTTCAGCCCTACCAAACCCAAGAAATCAGACAACAAACGGAGGCTCTTTGGCCTGATGCTGTTGATGATGCCTCAGAGGAACAGCAAACCAATGTTCACACCCGCCAAGTGACCTCCACTGCTGTGTGGGTGTCTCTGGCAGCCCCTTCTGCCCTCCCCACCAACGTGCGGTTTCATTTCTCTGGCAGCCCTGATGCACTAAATGGTTCCAGGGACAAAGAAACCTTTCACCTAATTGAAGTTGAGAAGTGGCATGTTTTATTACGACGCCGGACGCATGAGAGGTAACCCTCTAAAGGCATGTGTGAATTTCCAAAGTATCAGTTCTTTCTATATATTTCCAAAGGGTTTCCAGATTCATAAGGTCATTTGAGACTCCTGGTCATGTTCATCACCTGTCCTCACTTTGTATTAAAATGAACTGAATGTTCATTACGGCTGGGCAGTTCTCTTTTTAATTGAGGCAGTGGTCTTGTTGATTTGGGTCAGTGGGTTCTTGAAGAGGAAGTCAGAAGTCTTCCTCACCACTTTGTCCTTTTTCCAGGTCTTTGTGACCCCCTGGTCGTGGTCCAGGCTCCTTTCTTGGCTCTAGGTGTCACAAGGGCCAGGTGTGTTTCTTGGCTCCTGATCTTTTACAATGCTGTATGTGCTCCCCGTTGCTTCTATAAACATAACTGAATCTAACGCATGATAAATTGTCTTCACTCTATTCCAATTATACCCATCTGTTAATAATTAAACCCTTAGCTTCTTCTTCCGCTTCCCTTGTTAAGTTCTTTGCTCTTATTTTGCTAGCCCCTGCTACACCCCTACTCGAAAATGTAGTACTCAGTTGTATTGCCTGTATCTAATACTCAAAATGTATTGCTTGTATCTTGCTAGCTACGTTCCTAACTCCTAATTCTTTTAAGCCTTTGACTCAGCCCCTGCTGCCCTCCCCAGCAATGCGAGGCTCCATTTCTGTGGCGCCGTCTCCCAAGGAAAACGCCGCTTTTGCGCCGGCAGCTGCGCTATCAGATTCTCCTTATCGCGGGGAGGAAACAAAACGTGCTGCGAGTAACCCCGCTGCAGCATCCCCAGCAGCGCCTGCCCTCTCCGGAGGGCTCAGCAGCACGGGCAGTGTGACCGGCGGCACCCGTGTCCCCAGCCTGGGCTGGGAGAAATCCGTGTCCCGTCAGGAGCAGCGGGCGGGACGAGCCGCGGTTCCCGTCCTTGCGGATGTGAAAGCTCTACCCGCCACAGCAGTCCGTATCCCAGCCGGGGGAGCCGTGCTGGGTTATTCTCCTCCCTTTGCTGATCCATTTGTTCAGGCAGTCGCTGCCTGGACGTGCCGCAAGCAGGATAAACAACAGCCTGCTCGCGTCGCCGGGGTTGTTCCTGCTTTACTCGCTGGGGATTTGCATAAAAGCCCAGGAGTTATTTTGGCAAAAATCCAATCCACCCACTTTCCATCTACTCCTTTGCCCATGTTTTTGTTGGGTTTTTTTTTTGTTGTTGTTTTTTTGGGGGTTTTTTGGGGGTTTTTTTTGTGATTTAAAATTCGTTTTTGAGGAGAAGCTTTAAGGCAGAGGTGGTCCACTGTCCGGTTGGGTGTTGGAGTGGTGCCCCTTGGTTCACCTCTGCCCTGTGTGAAGGTGGGTAACGAACTCTGCCCCCTCTATGTGTGAAAATGCCCTGCCCCAAGCCGTGGCACTGCCCTACCCTTGAGCTTCTCCCAGTATCTTCCTTAAAGCAAGGGCATCAGAGCACTTAGGAGTCAATAATTTCATTTTGACTGCGATAAATTTGCTGAAAAATCCAATTCTGGCAGGATCACCATCACTTACAGGTTCCATCTGAATTTGGTAGAGAGTTTAAAGCAGTAAATGAAAAAGGAGAAAGGGATAAAATTCTTCCAGCCCTCCTGGGAGGAACTGTGGGCTGTCCCTAATGGCACTGGATCGGACCAAAGCTCCTCCAGCCCTGTGTTTCTACAGCACAGTACTCAGGAATTTCACTGAACTTCAAATATATGTAAAATAAAATAAAATAACATTACTGCATTAAATAACCCCCAGTTGAAGAGAGGGATGAGCATCCCTGGCCAGGATCTCAGCTTGCCCAGTGACCTGCAGGGAGAGCATCCTCCTGCAGCCTGCCCCCCACCCCAAACCTTCAGCTGCTGCTCTTTGGCCTCTTTGCTTTATGGAGTAAAACTCTGTGAGAAGGGAACATGGACAGGAGAGGGGATTGGGGAGTGTGGGGAGCAGGGGGGACCCTGTCAGGATTTTGGCAGCACCTGGGTAAAATACCAGATAAAGCACCATAGGCCTGAACATCCACGTGGGTTTCCACTGCTCCCACATATCCATCATTGCATTTAATTTATGATTTCCCCAAGCTGCTTAACAGGAATGACCTGTTCTCAGCCAGGGGAAGGTAATTAAAATAAAAAGGAAAAATAGACAGCATTGAGAAGCTCAGGAGGGAAGCAGGGTGTTGATTTTACATTTTCATTTGAAAAGAAGGAAAAATAAAACACAGGCCAGGCTGCTCTGCTCCCTCGTGCCCTGTGTGACCTGGGAAAAGCAAAGTCACGGGAGATGTTGCTGCTTTGTGGCTGAAAACATGAACTGGTTGGGTTGCTCCAGGGATGAATATTTTCTTCTGGAAGCAACCTGGTCTGGTGGAAGGTGTCCCTGCCCATGGCAGAACTAGAACGTCTTTAAGGTCCCTTCCAACACAAACCTTCTATGATCCTATGATTTTATGAACTATCAAATATGACTCACTTTGACCAATATTCCCAGTTAGTTTTGTCCTAAAGCTGCATTTTTTTCCAGCAGTGCCCCCAGCCAGCAGCAGCAGAGGTGGGGGAAGCTCCTGGGCCAGGCTTTATTCCCAGGCTGCTTCTCCTGGGCAGGATGGGAGACACTTTAACCCTTCTGGTGCTCCAGGGATTGAATTTCCTTCCAAAACCTGAAGATTTAGCAAAAGAGCTGCCTGAAGACATACCTGCAGGCCAGCTATGGTATGTATGAGGTGGTGACCCTGGTTGAAAAATCACTTGTAGGTGGAAAACAAGTCTTCTCCAGGGCTTGGCAGTGGCTCCCAAGCTGCTTTCCCCTCCTCTGCCACCTCTCACCCCTGCGGGGGAATGGCTGGGATGGGTCAATGTTTAACCAAGCTGGGAAGGACATCTGTGGGAGCTGGCAGGGAGCTGCCTGGGCTCTGAGTTGCTCACAAAGTTCCCTCTCCATGTTCAGGAGGATGGTGCATGAGGGGTTTTCCTTCTCCTCTCAGAGCCCTGGCTCTGCAGGATGGGCCTGAGCTCCTCCAAGGCACACCCCAAGGTGACCAAGGTGGCCCCTGTGGCCACCCAGGGGGATGTGCCCACTCTGAGTGCCCTGCACGGGCTCCCCAGAGAGCCAGGACAACCCAGCCCGGGCAGGGCACCCTGGGGAAAGCCCATCTTCCACCTGGAGCTTCCACCTCTGCGGGAGACCTGGTACGGGAGAGCCTCTGCAGGTGAGGGGGCCACTGCTGCAATACTGGGGACCTGGGGGTCTCGGGGGCCGTGGGGTTGCTGTCTGCAGTGTGGGCTGGGTGCAGGGGTGTGCTGTTCTGCATCCATAGCTTTGTGCCATTTTAGGCCATTTCCAGGATGTTTTAGCTTTGGGAAAACTCTTCCACTGTTTTGGAAAGCGTCTCGCTCACCAGAGCCCAGATCCCAGCTCCTTGCTCTCACCAGTCACACCCTGGGAACACCCCAGCAGCACCCTGGCACCCACCCCTGGCCAGGCAAGCCCCTGTCCAGCCCCCCTGTGACCCCCACCACAGCCCTGTCCTGCTCAGCTGCCCCTGTCAGGCACATCACTGCCCTAATCAGAACGAGATCCTGGGTAGGTAAAACCCAGCATTGGGATCACTGGCAGATTTCCCAAGCCAGGAGCAGAGGAAGGCAGACAGCCTGGCTCTGTGTGCGTCCCTATAAGCAGCCTCTCCCCACAGCCTTTAAACAACGTCTTTACCCAAATCCCCCCAAAAAGGTTTGCATCCATCTGGAAGGGGATGTGCAGCTCGCCACAGTGAGCTGGATGCTGACAAATGCTTCCCACGGCTGCTAGGGGAGTGCAGGGAGAAACATCCATAAAAACCTGTGGGGTGTGAGGAAGGGTGAGGCAGAGGGAGGAGGATCTGCACCCCCAGCTTCCCCCTCTCTGTTTTTCCATTCCCAAAATCAATTTCTGACCCACACGCAGCAGTGTTAAGCACTGTGCTTCACCAGAGGCTGGATATTTCCTCCAGGATCATTCATCAGGTGGCATCAGGAAGCAGTGAAAGCAAATAGACCTCTGGAGTGATAGCAGAGACATTCCCAGAACTGAGGTTTTGGGGAAAATACAGATCAGGTCTTGCTGTAGAAGAGCAGGTTTTAAGTACTCCATGAGAGCAGGAACAACCAAATGTTCCTGTTCTGGGAAATTATCACTGGACATTTAACAAACGCTTGTTAAAAAATGTGTATTTTATAAAAAATTTGATTAATGTAATCTTCCATCACTTTCCATTTTCAGAAACAAGAAGAGTACGCTCAGGAGGACTTGAGCGAAGTATTAGCTTGATCTGCTGTCTAAATAAGCAAAGCCTCCAGGAGAATAGGTTTTATTTGGTTTATGAGGGTTCAGCTTGGCTTGTTTTAAATCCAGATTCCCCCAGAGGGGAGGATCTGCTGCTGCTGAAGTGCAAGGGTGAAAAACAGGAGAGCAGGAATCACAAGGATGCCTTGAGCTGGGGCTTGGTGCTGCTCCTTGCCCCGGGGGGAGCAGATTTGGGGACAGCGAGCCCTCAGCCCCCCAGTTCTGTGTCTGCAGAGGATGAGGGCAAATGTCCTACGAGCCACCTGCGTGGATAGGGTGGGAGGGGAGAATGAAAAACAGCACCAAACACGCACAACACAAACCATCACATCTCATAAGGGAGAAACAACCTCCTCAAAGCCGTACCCTGCGCCAGGACAAGCCTCCCCTAAGTCACAGCCACTTCCCCGTGTCGTGTCCCCGTTCCCATCTCCATGGGCCGCCACCTCCTTACCTTTCCCTTTCCCCTCAGAAATTCCCTGTGCACTCACTTGCCTGCAGATAGAGGCAATACTCCATAACCCCCTTTTTCTCTGGCAAGCTGCTATTGCACCACGTGTTCCCTGAAGATGAGGTTTGTCCCCAGAGGAGCCTCCTGTGCTGGAAATTTTCCCTTCAGGGTCCCATTCCTGCATGTGTGGAGCAGCCACAGCTTCACTCAATGGTTAAACATTGCCAGGGCTCTGCAAAACTTTTACCTGATGGAGTCACCGTCTCCCACATCCCAGGGAGGAAGAAGTTCCTCCCTGTGAGGGTGCTGAGGCCCTGGCACAGGTTGCCCAGAGAAGCTGTGGCTGCCCCATCCCTGGAAGTCTCCAAGTGTTCCAAGGACAGGGCTTGGAGCAACCTGGGATATTGGAAAATGACCCTGCCCATGGCAGGGGGTGGAAAAACAATGATCTCTAGGGTCACTTCCAACCCAAACCATTCCATGATTCTGTCATTGTCTTCTCTCTCTTCTCTAAGAGCCCAGCCTGGTGATCCTCCATGAGGCCCAAGGAAGTCCCCCATAAACTGACCTCCAAAATGCTACTTTTCTTCTTAAATATGACTGTTAAATTTGGCATCAGCTGTAATGTTCTTCCTGCACTTTATCCACAGCTCTCCTCCCCTGTTACCTCCTCAGGGCTCCCACCCTGTGGGAGCAGGAGCTGCTCAGCCACACCTCACTAAACTCCATGTATAAAATGTCATTTGGGAGCACCAGGACAGTCTTTTGGGGTGAATAGGTGGGATAAACAAACAAACTGTTGTGTGAAATAAATACTTCCTGCACATGCAAGTATTTGTCTGTGCAAGAAAAGAACAAGAGGGGCAGTGCTGAGAGCACCAGCACGGAACAGATCCCGTCCAGGCCTCTGCTTTAATAACTAACAGGGGATCACTGGTGTGTGGCACGTTCTTCTGGGCTGATTTCCAGGGTCTGGGAGAGACCACTCACCTGAGCACAGCCCTCTTACTCCTGCTGCTGCAGCCCAGCTCTGCCACAGGCAGTAAATCAGCAGAGGTATTGCTCAGTCTCACCAAAAAATAACAGTAATAAAGTCTCAGGGGCTGAGCAGCAGGAAAAGACTCAAAGTGCTGCCTGTGCCTGATTTTAACAGGGCAGGCAGTGGGAAAGCAGCAGAGATCAGGGATTTCTTGGCTAGGTGATGGTTACAGGGCGTGGGAGGAAAAGAGTCCTTTGACCACTCAAATCCCAGGGGCTGGGAAAAGCCAAAAGACACACAAGGATGGTGATGGTCATATTTCAGAGCATGAATGGCTGTAGAAGGAAGCTGGAGAGGTATTTTTTAGAAATCACAGGCACAGTTACACCCACTTTACTCCTGCAGCCAATGGAACACCCCACGTGTCACTGGAATACACAGGCAGGGACTTCAGTGGGACATGCCATCCAAAAATCAGGGCACAAAGCTACTGCTGAGTGCACCCGAGCAGCTGATGATCACCCAAAAGTAACTTCATCCATTTCTTTAACCTTCAAGGGCCCCTCTCTTTGAACACCGTGCCAGGAAAGGATGGAACCAGCATCATCAAGCAGCACCCGCCCAGGAGGCCTCAAGTAAGGCGAGCTGGGAACTCCCTGGGGGCTGCTCTGTCCCCTCCCCGTGGGCTTTTTGGGGACAGGGCCACGTGCCACAGCACCACCGTGGGGGAACACAAGGGGGAAGTCCTTCTTTTGGTTGATCACCAGCTGGTGTGCTCTGGAGACACCCAGCAAGGACACGTGTCCCAGCGTGGCACACGGGGCCGCCTCGGCTGTGATGTCCCACTGGCCTTTGGGGTGTCTGGGCAGCTAAATCCTGGTGTTCCCATGGGGCCAGTGTGGCCAGGACAGAGCCCTTTGCAGAAAGGATCCGACTTGCATCTTGTGGGGCTGGATTTGGCTCTTCAGGCCAAAGGCACCAGCTCTGGAGCAGAGGTGGTAAAGCAGGCAGACATGCTGTGCACTAGAGGATGCTGAAAGGCACAGCAATTATTCTGGGTTTCAGGAATTGCTGTTCATGCTCTGTACCTACCCAAACTCCCTTAATTTCCCCATCCTGCACTTCCCAGATCCATTCCTCCCCAAGACTCAAACCCCACGACTCTACCTGACCTAACAGTCAAGATTTTCCTCCACACAAGGGCTTACCCTTACTTAGCTAAAGCTCAGAAATATCTTCAAATCTTTTTTCCTCCCCCTGTACTTGGCACTGGTGAGGCCAAAGCTCAAATCCACTGTTCATTCATGGGCATTTCTTCCTTATATCCAACCTGAATCCACTTGAAGCAGTCTGGTCTAGTGAAAGGTGTCCCTGCTCATGACAGGGGCGGTCGGTCCTTGAAGTCCCTCCCAACCCAAAAATTTCAGGTTTCCATGATTCTGTGAACAGTAAACCCACTGGAGAAAGAATTCTTTGCTTGAGACTTCCTTGCTGTGATTATGATGTTCTAAATATAATAAAGAACAGAAGAGCCACCAAATGGGGTCACTTAAACCTGCCCCCCTCTGGGCTGTGGCTCTGGGTGACACCGGTGGCTTCAGAGCTCAGAGGTGGCCACCAGCTACAGAAAAATGTGTCCCTGGGTTTGGTGGGATGATGTAACAGTGACATCTGAGTTGAGCCCACCTGCACCCTGAAAACTGTCATATGGAATCACAGTTTCCTTTAGAAACCTCTGACCAGCACGGAATTTTTAATTATTGATTTTATTTCCATCACGGCTGTCCTTGTGTATTATTGAGACACCCCTTGCTAACACTCGTTCCAGGACAAAGACTCTGTTAATCCTACCCTGTTCTTCTGCTTTTGCTCCTAGGGAGTGTACACAGCTCCAGCAAAAGCCTTTTTCCTGTGGGAATATCCTCAAAGGCAGCGGAGCAGGATGACGTGGCCTTCCCAAGGACTTTTAGAGGATCTTGGTCAGAGAGTATTTCCGGACAAAATCCTGTGACATTCACAGAAACTAAAGGGAAAAGTCAATTTTCCAGCCTGGGACAGAGCTTTACCCAAAAGCCTGAAGCTCGGCTTGCCCAGCGGGGCAGGGTGGTGAGCTGAGTGATGTGGGAGGTTTCCTGCCTTCATCCACCCCGTGCTGGGAGCGATGCCAGCCTGGACCACAGCTTGTGGTGTCACATGCTGCCATCTAGTGCCATTTTTCAGTTTCATGTTTAGCTTTGTGGGCTTTTTGTTTTGATGCTAGGAGACGTGCAGGTGGCGTTGGGGACTAGCGGGGAATTCTCCCTTCACAGGACGCTGATTTCTCCTCCTGCATTTTTACACGGATTCAAAATGACAGCTCAGGATTCAGCAGCAGTTCAGTGCAGACAGTCAGAGACGTGTCCCCATCCATTGGACACTTGCTCATAACCAAGGAGTTAATGGAGTCCCAAATAAAGTATATCAGGTCTTGCAGACAAAGTCCTTGATGATGTCCCCTTTAATTTTTATGGAAGCTGTACTGAGCTCCCCTCCTAGAAGGAAGTTCTGGGCAGAATCACCACCGCTGGAAGTGTTCAAAAATTGTGTAGATGTGGCACACATCTACACAATTTTACATCTAAGCACATCTAATTTTATATCTAAGCACATTAGGAACATGGTTTAGTGATGGACCTCGCAGTGCTGGGATAATGGCTGGGCTTGATGATCTGAGGGGTCTTTTCTAACCTTAGTGATTCTATGAACACCAAGCCATGGAATGACTCAGCAACACCTCAGAGCTTGGCATGATTTAAGGAGGCATCTTTGCTCCTTAGGATAAGAATCCACGCTCAGAGCAGCCTGTAGAGCAAGCCTCTGCCCATTTTCACCAGTCACCAGAAAAGTGCACATGTACTATGCACAGTTTTACAGAGAGAGGTCTTATTTAGGCCAACGTAAAGACTGGCTGGACAGAGGGAACGGTGCTCTAGGTCTCCTCTAATTGGGATCTGCCCTTTGATGACCTGATAGAATTCTTAAGATTAAATTTTGACACCTCAGCATGCTCCAGCTTTGCCATGAAGCAATCTGAGCTGCGGTTTGGCTTCACTCTGGTCTTGGACAGAGTTTTGGGCTCTGCTGGGGCTCAAAGAGAAATACCTGCAGGGGTGGAATTACTGTCAAACTGGGGCTTTGCTGCTTGTGCTGTAGTGCAAAAGATTTCCCCAGTTTTGCCCACTCCTGAAGGACCAAACGATGCTCATCTCCCTGAGATGCCAAACGCCTTCCTGAATCCCAGGCTGCTGGGCCAGAATTGGAGCTGGAAAAATGTCAAGGTAGTTTCATATCTGGTTTTATGATCCTGTAGAATGAGCAATGCTAAATATTATTAATACTGGACTTGCAGAGGCTTGAACCTGCCATCCCTCCAGAAGCAATCACTCCTGTGAAGCCCTGGAGTCAGCGGGAAGTGGCTGCAAGCCCAAAACCAAAGGTAAGCTCATGAGTCTGTGCCCTTCCACAAGCCATTCCTGGCTGCAGGCTCCTTTCCCTCACATTTTGGGCACCCTAAAGGGCAGAACCTGATATTTATCCACTGGCTGTGCTCCTGTCCCTGGCTGAGCCCAGGACACCGAGCTGAAATGCTGGTGAGTGGGTGAGAGGGTCCAAAATAAGGGGAAAGCTTCCTAATCTCCAGCATGACAGTTCCCTGGATGAGATGGACTTGCTGAGCCAGGCTATTAAATATTTTAGAGGCTGGAAGTATGAGAGGCACCTTTTTATATGACTCACTTGAGGTCCCATCACTTGCACTTGGTGTGGAGAAGGGAGAGACCTTCTCTCTCTCCCTGACAGGAGTTTGGAGCCAGGTGGGGCTCAGGCTGTGCTCCCAGGGAACAAGGGACAGGACGAGAGGAAGTGGCCTCAACTTGTGCCAGGAGAGGTTTAGATTGGATTTTAGGGAAAATTCCTTCACTGAAAGCATTGTCAGGCATCAGAGCAGGGCAGTGGTCCCATCCCCGGAGGGATGCCAAAGCCATGTGCAGGTGGCACTTGGATGGCGCCCTGATTTTTTCCGGTTTTCTAAAGGCCTTCTTTGTTTGCATTTTTCTACAGGCCTTTCTCACACACTTTGTGTAAATAACTTATTGTTTACACTCTTTTATGGAGGAGGAGAAAGCTGATGGACTGTTGGGTTGACGAGTGGCATTGGAAAGGTGGCACTGTCATCCTCCAATGACACTGGCCCTTGGATTTTGTATATAAGGAGATGGAGTCAGAAATTAGAAGTCTTTTTTGTCTTGGAGTGAGCTGTCGTCCGTGTCCTGCTGTTTGTGTCCTGGAGCAACACTTGGGGACATGGGTTAGGGGTGGCCTTGGCAGTGCTGGGGGAATGGTTGGACTCGATGATCTTAGACACCTTTTCCAACCTTAACGATTCCATAAGTCTGATTTAAGAGGCTGCAAACACTGTGTGCCATGAACAGCCCCTGCAGCCCCAAACATGCAAAAGCCGCTCTTCCCTTCGGATCATGAGATTATCTTGGAGAACCGACTCAGTGCAGTAACACCTGGGGGGGGCAGAAGTACGAATATATTGTTTTAATGAAGTTTTTTCCCTTCCTGCCCCAGAGCTGTGGGATAAACTGCAAGCACAGTGGAAATCCGTGATGAATTCCTGCAAGCTGGCTACACAGGGAGATGCTCGCTGCTTTTATCCGGGAGCGCCCAAGGGGTTTGTGAGCTGGAGGCTCTTCCTTTCAGAAAGTGCTGGTGTATTTATTTGCATCCTTAAATACCTCATAGGTGCTGGAGAAGAGGGGGCAAAGCCTGAATCCCCTCCCTGGCAGGAGGCAGCACTTGCACAAGCTTCAGATGCTGGACTTGACCCGCAAGCGACGAGAGGTAATGCCAAGATGGATTTGGGGAGGGGATGGGGGTGACTCTCTCACAGACAAGGATGCTTCAGACCTCTTGCTGGGAAGGTGAAGGGAAGCTTTCCCTGAGTGTTAGGCAGAGGGCTGGTGGGGAGCATCCCCAGGGCCCCTGTGATCTGTAATTACCTGTGATTTTTCCGACGCTTTGCCCTCACTTGGCCATGACTCACGGAGAAACCAAAAAATCCCTGTCCCAGTCATGTTCTGTCATGTACCCAATCTGGCAAATTCCATTTGCTTGGGTTAAACTACTCGGCTGTGCAATGATTTCCAGGGCCAACCCCCTAATGCTGTGCCACGTCGAGCTATTAAAACGCGCTCGCTCCTCTGCTGCTTGTGTTGACAACTCATTTGCAAACCCAGGCGGAGCTGAAGCGGAATCTCCACAGGGAGGCGAAAATCAATAAGCAAAAAATCAAGGAATTCAGCCCCAAGGATGTCCTTGACACTCCCCAGAGAGGCGACAGCACCAGAAGCCCAGCCCCTGTCCCTGCTGAGCACAATCAGCCTTTTCACGAAGACGACCCTGGTAAGTGGAATAACTTTCCAAGGCAATGTAAAACTCACCAGCCCTCCTAAATGTCATCAGAGAAGTTTCCCTATGGAAGATGCTTCCACTGCTCCATCTCCTGCAGTGATAAGAAGAAGGTTCAGGGGGGAAAAGGCTGTCTTTGTAGGACAAGGCATTGGAATGCTTCAGAGAGCTCTCTGGGGTAAATGTGACACTCATTGAGGCTGATCACTTTTTAGGTTTAGGGATTTTTTCCCGCTGTCCCTACAGAAGGGGGAAGTGAAGTGGATCTCAGCCACCTCTGCATCCTGGCCTGCCCAAGGCATGAGCTCTCTCCTGCTTTGCCTGCACGTGACAAACTTTGGCACAGGCTGGGGATGTATCACTGAGGCTAAAAGTGCTTAAATCAGTGAAAAACTTGCCTGAAGGGGAACTTCCACCAGGAGGAAGGGAAAAAAACTTGGCTTCCCATTCCCTCGTGGTTCTTTACCTCAGCTCTCTTCCCCTTGAGGATAAAGCCATACTGCCAGACTCTATAATTTCAGCAAATACCACCCTGAATGTGTTACACCTCACCCTGACCCAGACATGGGGTCTGGTCCCACAGGGAGCTCTCAGGATTTCCCTTACGTGCCTCCAGCTGTCTGTGGCCATTTCCAGCTCCACTCCAGGTGACTGAGCAGCTCTGCAAAACCATGATATTTTATTTTTTTTTCCGTCCTCTAGGAAAGACATGGGGCGGAGGACTCTCCAGGCAGCCTGACAGGGCTGAACCCTCTCCAGACTGGAAGAGAGAGGTTGACCTGTGGCTCTGCAGGGAGCCACGGACGAGGGATCTGTTCTGGGACTCCTCCAGCACAGGGTCAGAGGAGTGGGAGAGGGAAGAGAAGATTCGCCGCAAACCCACGCTTGTGAGGACCAAGACAGAGAGAATTTCCCTCTTTGACGACTTCTTTGACAGGGATTTCTAGTGGCACGGCTTGGGCTGTGCCAAAGGAGCAAGGCCCAGCTCCAGAGGGGCTGGAATCCTCCCAGATGGATGGGCTGAGGTTGGAGACAGAGCTGGCTGTAAGTGGAATTTCTGTGAGTATGGGCCAGTGGAAAGGACAGCTGGAAATGAGGAGCTCTCTGATGTGGGGTGAACAAAAACCCTCTGGGTTCTGTGGATGAATCAAAATATCTGGGGAAGAAAGCCTTGGATGGAGCAACAGTGAAAGGGGAGTAGAGAGAGGAGGAGGAGGCTGGCAAAAAAACCCAACAAAACCCGAGCAGAAGCTGAGGAAAACTCTGGGTTAACCCCAAATATTAAATTTCAACTGAAATGAAATGTTTCACTTGCCTTCGAGTTACTCAATCTTCCTGTTCAAATTGGGGTTAACCTTTCCTAAAAGACAAACCTCAGTTCAAAATGCAAGGTAAAATGGTTGATTTTGAAAGTATTTAAATTAAATATTTTGGCATTTCTAAAATTCTTCTTTGACTTTTGTGGCTTTTAGTTCTTTAAAAATTTCCTCTCCTCCCCTGTCCTGAACACAAAAATATATGTACTTTCTTCAGAACTAACCTCCAGATTTATATATAATCTGAAAAATTTGGATTTGGACCACTTTTCTTCCTTGTTCAGGGTTCAGTGCTGGGGAGTGACTGATGGAAATGAAGAAATCTCCATCTTTTTCTGCAGACACTCTCCCAGGGATGCTGGTCAAGGCTGGAGAACCCACCAGGAATTTGAACAAACTGCCCTGTTACAATCTGACATTTCCAAGTACATTGAAAAAGATGATTATATGAAGGTGCCTGATCTATCAAAAATGCTCTTGCAGTTTCCATCTCACATAAACTGTATTTTTTATTAAATGATCTCATTTTCCATACAGAATAATTTGTTACCTGCAAGGGAACTTCACCCAATTCTCCTGTCTCCTGTCTGTTTATGGTCCTCCAGGTTGTCCCTGGAGGTCCAAAAAGGCCACCAAGCCTGTGGATTCAAAGCATTTATATAAAAGGAGATTTCAGTTAAATATCACACACTTATTTTAACGTGGCAAACCGGGTAACTGGGGGACTGGTGAAACACAAGGGAGGGAGAGATTTCACCACCAGCCCTGGCCCTGGGGAACAGACAGGTCTGGTTGCCAGCATCAGTTTTGCCTCTGTTTGAAGCTGCAGAGCTGACAAAGGGCATTAACTCTTCCTTGTGCCTCCTACTTGTCTCCCTCCCTTCCCACTTGGTCTTTCTAGAACTACCAGGGGGCAAAACATCTTCAGATCAGCTCCTTGCTGCAGGGCAGGGGCTCCAGGTATAACAAATATCATTATCATCACAGCCACTTTCAGCTGGAAACCTGATCCTTTCATTTTTCAAGCCAGGACACCCAGAATAACAAGATCTAGAGTCAGTTCTCAGTTACCCAGGACGAGCAGAGCTTGGGCAGCTTGGGACAGATGAAGTTTGTCCTGCATCTCTGTCCCAAACCTGTGCTCCCTCCCACAGAGCTGTTGTGATGTGTCTGCACTGCACCCTCAGGTTCCTGATTTACACAGCCAGGAAAAGAGCAGCAGACACTTTTTTACACTTATTTAAGGGAATGAGACACCCATAGCTGACTCGCTTTCACCAGTATTTATTGAAAATCCCAGGCAGAGCAGGAGCTGGAAATCACTGTCAAAGCCCCAAATCAAAATGGAGCCTCCAGCCCAGCTGCCCAGGACTGAGCTGCTGTGTCCTGATTTCACCTCCTTTTGACATCCCTAAATGTATGGCCCATTACAGAATGTCTGCATGCTCTGTGGGGAAAACTGCACTTTGGAGAAAGCCCACACACCATGTGGGATTTCACCAGAAAAACACAAAAACAAACCCCAGCACAAGGAAGGAAGAAGAAGAGGAATCATTTTAATGAGAAGGAGAGCTGCTCATGGCTAATGAGTCCATGTCTGGAGTCTGTGTTTTAAAAATGCCCCGAGAACTTTGCTGATAAACACAGTCATCCTGTGAGCTGGAAATATCGTGAGAGCTTCGAGTTCAGTGATGAGGGTGTGCTGAAAAGGTCAATGATTTAATGGGCTGGAACAATTAATCTGGCACTTGTCTATACACCTGTTCTCTTAATGATGTGACACATAGCCCTTCTGTGTTCCCATCTGTCAACAATTAAGCTATAATTGGTGGAAATGCAATTTATCTCAGATCGAGCTGAGTAGTTTTCCAATAATTGTGTTGCCAGCCTTGGGGAAGAGTGCTGCCCACGGAGAAGTGTCTGTGGACCACTCGATCCATATCAGAGGCTGTGCAGAGAAGACTCTCTGAGCATTAATTTATCAATCCACAGTGTGCAAAATTCGCTCTTACGGAAGCGACAAAATCAGCAAACCTGCTCCCATCGCAGGGGGAATGGCTTCCCACTGCCAGAGGGCAGGGGGAGATGGGGCAGTGGGAAGAATTCCTGACTCTCAGGCTGGGGAGGCCCTGGCACAGGTTGCCCACAGAAGCTGCGGCTGCCCCATCCCTGGCAGTGTTCCAGGCCAGGTTGGACAGGGCTTGGAGCACCCTGGGACAGTGGAAGGTGTCCCTGCCCATGGCGGGGGTGGAACTGGATGAGCTTTGATGTCCCTTCCAGCCCAAACCATTCTGTGAGTCTGTGAAATACTTCTGGTGCTCAAAACTGTTTGACTGTGCTGTTCTTGAATGCATTAATTCACCACAACCTGTAGAGAGGCAGGTGCCATCTCATCCCCTGCTCGTGTTTTCTAACATCCTTCCAGACACTGGAAATGAAAAAAATTTCTTTGTTACTGAGGGTGAAACACAGACTTTTCTATAAACTGCAGAAGATGGGGGAAAAAAACCCAATCAAGCTGCCACAACGTGTGTTCTGCAACCCAGCAATGGAGACTTTAGAGAGAGGCTTTCAGTTCCCAGTTCCAAATGCTGGAATCATTTGAAGGCTGAGCCATTAGAGCCAGCTCTGGAGAGGACACAACTTGCCACTCACCATACCTGAGAACACACAGCTTCAACCCCAGTCACACCCCAGAAAAACCAGATCTGTGTTCAGCAGAGCCCCTCACCCCTCTGTGCCTCCCTGGGCTAAAAATGTGTTTCTGAGGCTATCCCACACTACCCAAAGCTTTAAGGCAAGGCTGGACCCTTCCTGCAGGTTAGAGGAGTCTCCACAAAGGAGCTGTGCTGGGGCAGAAAGGGCTCAGCCCAGAATCAGCACCTTCAGAGAACTCAGATTATCATTTTTCATCAAAACAACAAAGAATGGCAATTTTACACAGTCAATGATGTGGGAATGGGTAGCAGCAAATAGTACAGCCCAGGAGATGTAGGTCAGATGAATCCCTGCCCCAAAGGACATTTGATCTCCCTAGGGAAATGGTTATAGGATGTTTTTGTCAGTACAAACATGGCCAGAGCAAGCCAAGCTCTTCCAGCTCAGGATTATCTGAACCGGTTTTGCTGAAATGTTAAATCAAAATGATAATGCTCAGCCTGAAGTCAGCACCAGCCTGGCAAAATCATTAGCAATTAAATGTACAGTTTATAGGAGGAAATGCCAATGAACTGTACTTCTGTATTTAAAAAAGGAGCAGGGGTTGCTGTAACACCCCTGTTACTGTTCTTGAGAAAAAAAAAATAATTTAATTACACTTAGCAAAGAGAGGTGTTAGGTAAATAAAGCTGAACAAAGCCACCCTGTAACTGGATCTCACCGACTAGTCTGGATTAATGAGATTTTCTAACCTCCCTGGGCTCAGTCCCACCTGGTGCTCAGAGCATTTGACCTCCTCAGGAATGCGAGTCTTCAGCATCATGTAACATCCCCCTTCCCCGATGCACACAGGCTTTCAAAAGCAGGAAAACCCCCACCACCTGAGCCACTGGGATACATCCAGCAACCTTATTAAACCCTTTATCTGCCCTGCCTCCCTGGAAGGTGTGTGACAGGCGACTGGGATTGCTGCAATCTGCTTACACAAAGCTGCAGAGAAAAGCCCCCAAGAACAGCGACTTGAGCGGCTCCGTTTCAGGCTGTACACGAAGATTAAAGTCTTATCACCAGCTTGAAAAAATACCAAGCGTGGCAGGTTTTTGTTTGCCTCACCAGGTATCCTCAGACTGCTCTCTGCCACAGCACGGCCCCAAACCTGCTGTTTTCCCACGCCCTCACAGTTTCCAGCTTCCTTTAAGTAATCCCCGAGTAAGGTCAAGCAATGACACAAGGGTCCTCTGATGAATTAAGAGGGAGGAGGCAGCTCCTGTTTGTCTCTGAGCCTCCTTACCTGCTCCTGGTACTGGATTCTGAGATGCCTCTCCCTCACAGCAGGGCTGGTGCAGGGACCTCTGTCCCAGGGGGAACACAGCCCATCTCCACTGATGCCACAGGGCTGCCCACAGATCCCTCCTGCTCTTGAAAGAAGTAGGAAAAGCATTTATTCCCTGCTTAGCACAAGGGTTGTAGCTTTTTTGCCACCTACTGACACCATGTGGGAACAGCTCAGCCAGAGAATTCCTGCAGGAAGGCTCAGTCCTGCCCTGGCTCTGGCTGAGGCTGCATCCAACACTGGCTGAGAGGGACACGAAAATAAAACCAGGAGTGAACGGGGCACCTGGTGCACTGTCAGGAGAGCAACACTTATCCCACAGAATCTTGTAACATCCTGGGCTGGAAGGGACTCACAAACATCATCAAATCCAACTCCTGGCCCTGCCCAGCCCCCCCAACAATCCCACCCTGGGTCTGGCAGCGCTGTCCCAACGCCCCTGGAGCTCCGGCAGCCTCGGGGCTGTGCCCATTCCCTGGGGAGCCTGGGCACTGCCCAGCCACTCCCTGGGGGAAGAATATTTTTTTCCTAATATCCAACCTAACCCCCCACTGGCACAGCTACAAATCCTTAGGCCTAATATTTGATTGGTCCTAGCTGTAATTCCCTCTTGGTCCCAGCCTTTGAACGCCTCGTTTCATCATTCCAGAGAAGAGGAACACATGAGAAAACATTCTTTCTGCTGGCAAAACCAAGCCTTGCTTTCTTCCCCTTCTATCTTGCCTCAGTTAATCTATTTTTTTTTTTTTTTCGCTTTTCTTTCCCCCTAAATTCCCTATCTGGCCAGGTTGGGTGGGCTTGGAGCAACCCAGTTTAGTGGGAGGTGTCCCTGCCTGTGGCACAGGGCTGAAATTAAAGATGATCTTTAAGGTCCCTTCCAACCCAAACCGTTCTGGGATTTCTGGGATTCTGTGACATGAGCCTTTATAAAGTGTCCCCACAGGAGATATCTGTGTCTAAATATACGTGTAAACTTGGGGGATTCTTCATCTGCCCAGAGCTTCTCCCATTTTTTGCTCCGTGCATTTTGTTCACTCCCATCGATGCTGACGCTGTCCCTCGGGGATGGGGCAGAGCAAACCCTGCTGTGTTCCTGATCCAGCCCCAAATTTCCCTGTTCCTCCTGACACACGGCTGACACCCACCCTGCCATTAACTGCTGGTCCATGCAGCCATGACTTAACACCCAAAATTACCCATTTTACTCGATTAAAATGTTAAACAACCACTGCTCCGTGAGAAAAGAGGGATAGAAAGGAACACTTTTTCAGTCGCCCCTTGCAGACAGTCACCTCTATTTAAATACTGAGGACCAAGCAGTTGTCTCTCACTGGTAGCCACTTGATCCCAGGTCCAAACAGCACCCAAAAAAGCCAGCACAGCTTAGGGCTTCCACAAATTCAGGCTGAGCTTAAAAACCAGGCATTACTTCTACTTAACACACAAACCACCTCCTTCAATTTAGCCAAGCTGACCTAAAAATACAGCTTTCTGCCACACAAAGATGCCTTTGAGAGTGGCTGGAGCTGATTTTTTATTTTTTTTTCTAGTGTTCTTCTTAGGAAAAAGCTTCTGAAGCTTCATTTGGCTGCATTGCACTACACAGGGACTGTGAGGCCATTGCTGCTGCCCTGGGATGGGGATTGACAAAATAAGACACTTGATGTTCTGCAAAATATGTCTGTAGGTCTTTGCAAAATATATTTTAGAAATTCTGCTTTTCCCTAAGAATCTCCTACTCTTAAAAAACAAATAAACAGAAAGCCACTGAGGTTAAGAGCAGGATTTTGGTTTGGGATTATTTCTGGTTTTCATTTATTGAAATCCAACTTTTCAGCCACAACAAGTTATTGCTGCTATTTTTGTAAAGATGATTTGTAACAGTGACCTGGCAAGATATTACTAAAAGTAATCACAAAAATGTGTCAGAAACATGGCAGTAAATTCCATGCTAAAGCTAGAGCAGGGAAAAAGGAAAAAAGGGGGGGAAAAAAAAGAAAAAAAAGAGAAGGCTTGAAGGCTTTCTCTCTGCAGCAAAATTTGCTTTCAACTTTTATTTCAATTTGCCCTAACATCCTCCTAATAAACCTCCCCTGGTGCAACTTGAGGTGATTTCCTCTTGTCCTGTCACTTGTTCCTGGGAGAAAAAAACACCCCCAGCCTGGCTAAGCCTCACTGATATCCAGGGGTGGCTTCAGGCATAAACAAAATTATCCATCTCTTAGAGAAAGAGTGGGGTGGGGAATTAAAGGCCTGGTCCTGCTGGTGCTGGAGTCTTGGACAGCCAGATGGGACAAAAATTAGGTATTTGGGGCTGGAGTCAGTGCCAACTTTTGCCTCAGCAGCCGATGGTCTCTGTTCTGACTTATTTTTCCTCTGCCCTGCTTTGTTCCTTTCTTCCATCCCACGGCAAGAGCCCCTGTCTGAAATGCCAATCTTTGGTGTTTAAAACTTGAGGTTTTTCTCCCTCTCAGCCGACAGGAAAAATCCAGGAGTGAATCCACAGCTGGGCTAAAGCACCTTCCAGAACCTAAAGGAGCCCCAAGAAGAGTTTGAGGGGAACTTTGACAAGGGTCTGAAGGACAGGACAAGAGAAAATTGCTTTAAATAGGGCAGGGTTAGATGGGATATTGGGAAGAAATTCTTCCTAATTTCTTGAGGGTGAGGTGAGGCCCTGGCACAGGCTGCCCAGAGAAGCTGTGGCTGCCCCATCCCTGGAATCTTCTCCTTCCATGGGAACACAGATATTAAGATGCACATAATACAAAGTTAGCCCTATTATTTTCCTCTTTGGACGCAACACACTGAAGAGCTTTCTGATCCAGGTGTTTAAATTACAGGAGTCCAGTCTTCATCTGTGTAAGAAGGGAAAAAAATAATTACAAAACACTAAAATATTTTTTAAAACCCCAACAAAAATACGGAGAAATATCTGAGTTGGAATTAGGCACCTGCAGAGAGGGAAAAGGCTTTTTTTCCCCCTCAGCAAGAAAAGTCATGAAAGTGGTTACACTGTGGAAATAGTTAAAATGAGTGAGTCCTTACCCCTTCATTTCCCAGCTTTTGAGTACTCGGATTCTGTACCTGATGTTCTTGTTAAGCACAATGAGACCTGGCTTTGTGCTCACACCAGGAACTGGAGAGGAGAAACTCACTGGAGAGGGGCACTGGGATCTGGAGCAGAGAGTGAACCTGTGAGAAGAAAAACCTCCACAGAAAATCTCTGCTCTTAGCCCAGATGTGTCCAGCTTCAGGAAAAGAACACCTGCCTGTGGCCATCCTTCCTGTTTGTTGTACAGTGGAGCCCCTCTGCTCTGGAGCCAGGCTGGGAGAGCTGGGGGTGCTCACCTGGAGAGGAGAAGGCTCCAGGGAGAGCTCAGAGCCCTTTCAGGGCCTAAAGGGGCTCCAGGAGAGCTGGAGAGGGACTGGGGACAAGGGCTGGAGGGACAGGTCAGTAGGGAGTGGCTTCCCACTGCCAGAGGGCAGGGATGGATGGGATATTGGGAAGAATTCCTGACTGAAGGTGCTGAGGCCCTGGCACAGGTTGCCCAGAAGGAGCTGTGGCTGCCCCATCCCTGGCAGTGTTCCAGGCCAGGTTGGGCAGGGCTTGGAGCAACCTGGGGTAGTGGAAGGAGTCCCTGCCCATGGCAAGGGGTGGAATGAGATGCTCTTTAATGTCCCTTCCAACCCAAACCCTGTGCTCCTTTGCCTTTGGGGTTCAAGGGGCTGATGGTCACTAAGGGCTGCTTTTGAAAGTGTGGCTCTTCTGCAACGAAGGTTTCACAAAATCTGTGAGGGCATCATAAAATTTGGCTCGAAGTCCCAAAGCACTTCCAGTGAGACAGCTTCTGTCAGGAGAGAAATAATGAAATGCTTTTAGGGCGACGTTCTCCCTGAAGTCACCTCCCTCCGGTGTCAGATTTTGCCAGCAGATTCCCCTGATGGACCACAGCGATGAGTCAGGTGTAAAATCCAGCCTTCCCCTCGGGGCTCCCTGCCCTGCAGCCACCCCCAGCTCCCAGGCCCGTGGCTATCATCTTCCATCCCTTCCCTAATGGTCTGCTTTGATGTCCAGGTGTAACAGGATTCAGTGGTGCTGATTTCACTGATTAACACGAAAATCACGCCGGGAGACCGGAGGCTCCCCCGCAATTAATCATCTGCTTGCTTGACACATTTCAAAGAGCCCAAGAAAGATGATTTAAAAATAAAAGAAAATAAAAAAGAAAAGACAGAGGAAGACCTCAGAGAGAAAAACAAAGCAAACAACCGCCCCCAAACATGCGAACAACATCAGCTCAGGTTTTCTGCTGATGGTTTTTCTCACAGCACAGAAAGCACCAGCACCTTCCCGCTGCCAGGAAAGGAAGGTGTGCTACTTCAATGACCAAATAAATGCACAGGAAGCCCCTGACCTTGAGGAAATGTCCCTGCTTTTAGAGGACAGGCAGTAACCCAACACCTGGAGAAGCAGCATATTCCCCACACAATTAAAGCCTGTTAACATGAAACCCAGTCTTTCACCCCAGACAGAAATCTGGGGTTAAATGTGCTGAGAGATCGGGAGAGCAGAGCCTGGTTTGAGAGAACAGCCTGGGGTTTCTTCCCATCCCCTGAGGTGACGTTATCAGCCCTCACCAGGTTCCTAACTTGCCACACCTTCTGCTGCAGTGAAACTTTTCCTAAAGGTTCGTGGGTTGTAACCCCTTGGTCCTTTACAGCCAATGCACCTCTCCCCACAGCGTTTTGTCAGAGAAGTTCATGGGCTGGGGCTCAATTTCAGGATGAAGCTGGCGGTGTAAAGCTGTGGCCACGGTGAAGGCTCTGAAGGAACCCGAAGCATCCAATCTCCCTGATGTCCTTCAGAGTGGACATAGGTGGCTCACAGGGATGCAGCCCACGCCTCTGGCCTCCAGAGGCAAAGGCTTTCGCACAGATTTTCATTGTTTGTTCCCCTCTCGGTGCCTGGCCAGAAACAGACAATAACCCCAAAAGCATTCTAAGGACACAGAAAGCTTAACTGAAAGAAAACAACGGAGTTTCCAAATGGAAAAGCAGGATTTATCATTTCAGGCTTCCCAGGTAAAATTAAGCTTGTTTACCAAGACAGATTTGGCAGACGTGATTAATTCCCTGCTCTTAAACATGAAAACATTTATCTGCCTGCTTACACCATCCCAGTGGAGGCTCAGCTCTCTGCTGAGCACCCCTGGACGAGGAGGAGATCCTTCCCTGGCCACATGAATGTCAAGGGTGTGCTGGACAGAGAAGCTGGGAGCAGCTTCTGGAGAAGTCCTTCTGCTTTCCTGCTCCTCTGGGAGAGACCTTGCTGCCACACCGGCCTGGAGAAAGAAAAATTAATCAGAGGGGGCTGGAAAGCCAGAGGCTGAAGGGCAGTTGATTGTTCCTGGAGGAGATGGACACAAGAGCAGGGTTCAGTCTGGGTTATTTTATAACTGAGTTGGAAGCTGCTCCATGGGGGAACACACAGGGAGGGCAGCCAGCACTGCCAGTGTCCAGCTGGGAGCTGGAAGAGGTCACTTACGGTGGCTGAGCTGCTCTCACAGCCAAAATACCAGGGTCCTCCCCTCCCTGCCCTTGTTCCCAGCTTTTCCTCTGCTAGCTGAACCTTTCTGGCAGATGGCTCAGTTTATCTCTCAGCAGAAATACATCACCAGATGTATATTTTTGCTGAGGGACACAATCTCAGAGGAGGACACACACCTGGCTGCACAGGGCTGCTCTTCCACCCTGCTTCTGTCTTTCTGTAGGCTCTGCTAGCCCATTCTGCACCAGGAGTTCATTTTTTTCACCACTTTTCAACTAGGCATCTCCTTCTGGCCACACTCCTCAGCTGAATGAGGTGATGCCCTTTCAGAGCAGACCCTCCTGATCCCTCTGCAAGAGGCACCACGTTGTTGTCAAGCTTTGCAGTCCCAAATTATCTGTGAAATCCTCCTCCCAGCCCCCCAGAGTGCCCAAACCCCTGCACGCAGGAGACACTGGGGACAGTTCACGAGCTTTCACACCTCTCAATCCCCATCCCTGGCACTTTCCTCTCCTCCTACCCCTCCCCAGGCCTTGCCCCTTTTCTCCACACCCGTGTTACCCCACCCTATTTGAGGCACTCAATATCAAGGAAGAATCTGTTTCACCAGGCTTGGTTTGCCCCAAGTGTGTAAAGCACATAAAAATACGGGAGTTCTGTGCCCCTCTGCCCTGTGGCACTGCTTCACCCATCAGCACAGCCTTGCCTCTTTGCTTCCCCCATACTTCCAATTAAAATCCAAGTGGAGAGATCAGACCTGAGCATCCCAACTTTCTCTTGCCTCATTTCTATGTAAAGCTCTTATCAGCAAGCCCGAGCTGCTGCTGCTGCTGCTGCAGATGATTCACCCAACACAGACGAGTGGGATTGCCCAGGCAGGGGTGGAGCAGGCTCCCAGCAGAATCCAGATGTGATGCAGATCCTCCAGATCTTCGGGAAGCAGCCTGGTAATTCTTGTTGAACCACGTAAAGAGCACTGGTGGGGCACAGCTGTAGGAGCCAGAGGACTGGAAAAGCAGCTGGAAGCTTCACTTTACAGAACCTTCCAGAAGAAGAAAAGTCTTGCTGTAAATTTTGACTTCCAAAGGTGCCCAGGTGGTCACATGGAGCAAAAAGTGGCTGCTCTGGACGGAACACTTCTCTTGAAAAGACAAATCCTTTCTATAGAGTCTGTATCTTGAGATTTTTGAGTGAATACCATGTGTTCAGAGCAACAATGTGGAGAATTATGGAATCATTTAGGCTGGAAAAGCCCTTTAAGAAAATCCAGTCCAACCAGTTAACCTCAGTGTTATCAAAGCCACCACGAACCCATGTCCCCAAGTGCCATATCCACATGGCTTTGAAATCCCTCCAGGGATGGTGACTCTATCACTGCCCTGGGACTGACAACCTTTTCAGTGAAGAACTTTCCACCTGTATCCAACCCAAACCTCCCCTGGCACAAATTGGGGCCATTTACTCTTATCCTGTCCCTTGTGATGTGGGAGATGAGACCAGAAGGAGTCAAAGCCCCCAGCCCTGCATCCACATTTTCACAGCCAAACTGATGCCAGCCCCATCACTACCTTCACTGTCTGCAGGCAAATGGGTGAAATTCTTGCTGGGAAACAAGCAGGAATGTGGGAAATGTCCAGGATCCATGGGGATATGACTGTGGCTGTAGCTTCCTGGCCAGGAGGTCATTCTGCTCTCACTGCTGGAGAAGGGCAGCTGTGTCCCAAGGCAAGGTGACAGCCAGGATGGTGGTGATGGGCAGCAGGGATTTAGAAGTGCCAGTTAAAGCTATTGCCTATTCCAGAGAGGTTTCAGAGAGCTGCCCCAGCTGAGACAGCTTCTGGTGCAGCTGATGTTTCAGGAGGTGGTTTGCCTTATTACTGTTTTGTTAGCTGTAACCTACTGTGGTTCACCATTTCCCCCCCAAGTCCTAATTTTAAGGAAAAAATCAGTTTCTGTTTGAAATCTTTCTGGCGAAGCGAGGCGGTCTAAGCCTCAAGCCTCATCTGAGTCACAGGAGTCAGAGGCCCCATCCTGTGTCAGGACCAGCTTTCAGGATTAATCCCCGTGGCTGCAGAAAGTCCCCAGAAAACTGCTTTGGCTCAAGTCCATGAGATTGGGCTCCTGTAACAACCAAGTGCTGACAAATGGTAACTCCCAAACCAAACCCTGGCTTTGCCCTTTTTTGTGCCTTTCCCCTGCCATGTGATCTGGTGTTTTAAGCAGGATAATGCTTGTTCAGGCCATTCTAGTTTGCACAGGGAGAAAAAAAGTGTAGAGGATGAGCAGATTTCCTAAGGACACCCCTCCAACATATTCCAAGCCTCCCACGTGTACAAGGTTTGGACAATCCATGACGACAGCCCTTGCCTCTGAAGAAGCAGCAATTCTAATTTCCAGAATTCATGAATCCAAAGGATTCCAGCACACCCAGCCTCTCCTGCCTCAGTTTCCCCTTTTTTCCTCCCTCTGAGGGCTGCAGCTCTTCCCCAACCTGTCCTGAGCCAGTCTGCCCGATGCTGACTGACAATGCGTCCAATGCACGCCGACAGAAAGGAGTTTCAGGGCTGGACGCAACCAAAAGAAACCCCAGAAAATTATCTTTGCATTTCAAGGAGCAGAAATTTGCAGCTTAAAGAAATCTAAATCTCTCTGGAAACTATTTACCAAGGAAAACTTACCCAGTAATCCGTCCTTTGAGTGTTAGAACAGCTTGAAACTAAAAGTTTGCAGAGCTCATGCAGGAGGGGAAGAGGGATGAAGCTGGCAAAAGGTCATTAAGAAGATATTTTAAAAATGTTTTTCCAGAAATTGATTTTTATTTTCACGCTTGGATTAAGCTCTTCAGCTGATCTGAAGTTTTTTCTGAGGAAAAAACAGGAGAAGTCACTCGCAGGATCTGCGAGGAAAAAAAGGGCTCTTTCCGTAGGTTCAAAATGTTCCTGGGGTTTTGAGGCTGAAAGTTTTCTGGGAGCACTTCTTCCAGAGGACTTTCCAAGAACACACAGTAAACTGCAAAACAATCTCCCAGAGAACTACAAAATTCCTGTTGGAGAGATAGAAAAGTTATTTCCACACGGACAGAGCCAAAGCATGGAAGTCTGACATTTCAATAAATGTATTTTTGTCCTGTTTTGACACAGTACGAAGGACTGAGAATGCTGAGATTATAGAGCCCAATGCAAGGCAGCACCTCTGTAAATGTCTGCTCCATATTCCATTTGTCAGTTTATAAATGGAGTCATTGGAGTAATTTCTGCTCCACTGACAGCCCAGAGATCACCAGATTTTCAATTTCCCTTCAGTAAAACAAAAAAAATAAAACCTCAAGGAGAACACTTTTGCTTTTTAATCATATCCAGGCCTGTTTCCTGTAATGAAGAACTTCTTTTCCAGTCCCAGGAGAGCAATTCTTTGAATGTCACTTTCAGCTAGTGAGATAGAAATCTCTGCTATTTGCAGGAAAAGGCTCTGACTGCCATTTGCGGCTTGAACCACTTCCCAATTTATTTACTTTCTGAGGCTGTTTACATTTTCAGGCAGCCCAGCTCACTCATCCCTAACAAGCTCAGTTTACTGCTGCAAGAAATGCGGCCCTGTGCCAGCCACAGGAGAGACTTCGGACCTAAGGACACCGAAAGGCTTTTGGATCAAGTCACCTGAGTAAAAAAATGGGTGGAAAAGAAAAAAACAAATCCCATTTTCTGATGAATTCTATCGCTGACCAGCAGCAGGAACCACGGATGGTGCAAGCCCTTCATTAGGGCTGAACCTGAAACTGCTTTTCATTCCTGGAGAGCTGCAGGACTCCCAGATCAGCATGGAGAGGGGAGATGAGGGAGAAGGACATCCTTAATTTGTCTGAAGAGCAGCTGGTTTTCTTCTTTATGTAATTATCTCCTCCAGCAAAGCCTCCTGCTCGGAGTCAATGGGGTTGGAGCACACTCAGCCCAATTCAGGAGTGACACATCAACCCCTTTCATCAAATGCATCCAACTCCGAGGGCTCCTTTGTTTGTTCTTGCTGATATTAAAGACTAATTTTGATTTAGACTAAGAGCCTTTTCCATCCCTCGGGAGGGAGCCGTGGCAACATGAGAGCATTCAATTAACTGTGTGCTCTAAATTACTNTCCCTTCCAACTCAGGTTATTCTACAAGTCTATAATATTATTATATATAAGTAATAATTTCAGCTTTGCATAAATCTTACTTTAGCAGAGCTGCTCGGTCACCTACTTTTTCAACTTTCTTCTTAACTGGTATTTTATAAACGTAAAAAAAGGGAGCAGCACGTGGCATCTTGTTACAGATGGAAAGTAGAAACCAGTTATTATTAAGCTCCTGTATCCAATCTTCAGCCACTACCTCCTCTTTGCCACCTTCTCTCAGTCTTTGTCACTTGGAGAAAAGCGTTCACTTCAGCAGAAAGTAATTTTCCTGTCCTGCTTTTGCTTTCTTTTTTTAAAAAAGAAAATGCCCCAAATCAAGGCAATAGCTGGTGCAGAAAACAGGAAAAACACCTCTCAGAAAAGTTAAGAAACTGCTTAGGACATTTTTTTGCTGATGCTCTCAGGGCTCAGTTTTGATTGTGATAGATAATTTCTGAAATCCAGGATGGAACCTGTGGTGGATGCAGAGCTGGAATTCAAATCTGTGTCTCCCACCTGGAGGTGACACACTCCAGCCACCTGCAAGGACTGAACAGCTGGAGAATTGTTCATCAGAATAACAGAATCCTGGAATGGTTTGGGTTGGAAGGGACCAGCTCTTTCCAACCCCCTGCCATGGGCAGGGACACCTTCCACTATCCCAGGTTGCTTCAAGCCCCATCCAACCTGGCCTTGGAGACTTCCAGGGCCTGATCTTTGCTTCTCTGGGCAACCTGTGCCAGGGCCTCCCCAGCCTCAGAGTCAGGAATTTCTTCCTCATCTCCAATCTAAATCAACCCTCTGACAGTTTGAAGCCATTGCCCTTGTCCTGTCACTCCATGCCCTTGTAAAAAAGTTCCTCTTTAGGTAGTGGAAGCTGTAAGGAACATAAAAGAAACTGGAAGCAGAAAAGCCTTGGAGCTCCTGGCAGATGAGCCGCAGTCTCTGGCAGGTTGGTTACAGCCCTGTCACCTGCACACCTTTCTTACACAGCCACACAGGCACAATGGCTGGCAAATTCCCAGAATTTTAGGAGCCTGAACATAATGGTAGAGGGAATAAAGCTCAAAGTACATGAAAAGTGCTTCGAGAGGATTTTAAAAGCACATTTTTTCTCAGTACACACAGGACTTCTGTGTATGCTTTAAAAAGAGTTCTCAGTATTGCAAGGGCTGCAAGCAGTTCTCAATTCTTGCTTACTTGCAACCAAAATAATAACCCCCTTCTCCTTACCTCCCAGGAAAATCCAGAGTGTTGGCGTTAGTCACGACTTAACAGCCATAGAAAAGGACCCATTTCAGTTCAGCTACGACACTGATCAGATAAATGATGCTCAAGATGCTCCCGACACAGGCACGGCAATTCTTAAATCAAGTCATGATAGTTTTCTGTTAACATTTTCCCACCATTTCTCTGTCAAGAGAATCCCAGAATGGTTTGGGTTGGAAGGCACCTTCAAGACCACCCCCTGCCATGTGCAGGGGCACCTTCCACTGGCTCAGGTTGCTCCAAGCCCCATCCAGCCTGGCCTTGAGCAAGTGTGTATTTGTATTTTGTAGACAAAGCAAAACAATCATTAGAACATTCCCGTTGAAAAGGAAATAGATAAACAACGTAACCATTTATTTGACTGCATTGTATTTAGACAACTTGTACATTTCGTAACCCCACCGGTTTTGTTCTCGTCAAAAAGGATAAAGGGACAGAAGAATATAATCCACTCAAAACAGCAGTCCAGTATTTTGAGATACACTTGCTATTTTCATAGATGCCCACCTGATACCTGAACTCCAACACAGTTTGTAATGTTTATACAAGACCTGAAGTTTTTTCAACACAGCACTGAGTTGTAGCAATGTCTTGCAGTGCCCTGAAAAATAGTTTGTGACATACTCTGCAACACCAATCTGATAATGCCTTGAAGGTGATGAACCTGATCATTTCTTAAAAAACAACATGAATGCAAACATCCAGACCGACATGTCAGCCAGTAGCAACATTTGGGCAAATTTAAAAGCAATCAACTCTTTAGATTTGTCAATGCAAAAGGGCGAAGGGGAGAGAACCGTGTTTAGCAACAGACAGAAGAAATAACCAACTTTTCCTTGCTAGATTCCTTTTGAAAACCTATGCAAATTCAAGGCTTCCCACTTGATTTCCTAATCTCCCAAGCAGTACAGAGAACAAATCTGTTTGATAGGACCCAACACATGCAGCTTCAGTGTCTCCTGCAGTGAACTCTGTGACACAGCAGCCATGGCAGAACCCTTCAGGCCATGTGCTCTTCGAAAAACAAAAAAACAGACCTGCACCTATTTTACTCAGTATTTTCAACACGGGCATGGCAGCGACCACTTCTTACAATAACCAACCAGAATTGTATTTGAAGTTTGCTCCGGAGGGATGTTTTTGGCAGTGAGGAGGGATTTCAGCTCACTTCCAAGTCGGCTTTTGAATCTGAAGACACCCATGGTTTAAATATTAACCAATAGAGAACTTGCCTGTCTGGCTTTGCAGACTGAAACCCCAGCAAGACACACAAGGCAGCCCAGTCTGCAATTTGTGATTCAAGCCCAATAGCTGCTTGCAAGGTCTGAAACCTCCCTGATCCAGCTCCAGGCCAGTCCCCACATCCTGGACCACAGCTGAGGGAAACCTGACTCAATGGATTGGCTACCAACATGGAAGTCTTAACACTGAGCAAAGCTGCTGAAAAGCCACCCAGAAAAACTGGCACCCCAGAGGGAGCACGGTAACCCAGGGGTTTTATCGTGTCACAAGGCAGCAGTGGCTACACACAGGCTTTAAGCTGAGCTCCAGCATGTCCTGGGAGAAACAGACCCCACTTACACTGCTTTGTCTTGGGCACCCTTTCAAAGATGAGTTTTCTTTACTGAGGGAACAGACCCCCTCAACAGCACAGACGGTGTCTCTACAAGCAGAAAACTCAGCAGGGCCAATTTCCATTAAAAATCTTTATTTTCAAATACAACTCATGATTTGTACATGGTAAGAAACGTCCATCACCATGTGCGATTGGTCTGTGCAAAAGGCGGCTTTGCTCAAATCCAGTTTTCCTGCACAGGGCTCTTTTCCAAATGATACTGGAGGTAGGGGTTTTGTTGGTTTTGTTTTTAGTGTACAGTAATTAGCAAAAACGAAAACAAACAAACAAAAAAAACCCCAAACCAAGCCCACGACTCAACCCAAACCCTAAAAAGAAAAAAAAAAAAAAACAACAAAACCAAAAAACAACAAAAGTGTAGTAAGGCAAATCTGGAGAATTCGCTCCATTCCATGAGAGTGGATTCACTGAGAGTTCATCCTTTTGATCCCTGTATGGACCATTTACCTCAGAGCTGGACTTGATCCTGGTGGGTCCCTTCCAACTCTGAATATTCTGAGAGCTCTGATTACTGAGGTGCTTCCACAAGCCACCTAATACCTTTATTTTTGTCTTTCAAAATAAAAAAAAAAGAAAAAAAAAGAAAAAAACCCCCAAAAAACCAAAAACCAAAGAAACCAAAAAAAACCAACCTAACTGATTCATAGATCTGGGCTATGGAATCACATGGAACAAGAAAGCCTCGACACTGTCATTACTGAAAAAATTGATGGGTACTGGTAAAACCTATGTAAGCCCAAATAAAGAAAGGGAAAAAAAACCAGAGAAAAAACAGAGCAAGAGTGAATGCAAGAGACAGAATTCCTTCCCCGCTGCTTTGATTTTAGAGGGGAAAAAAATCCCCCAATAATTTAGCTCATATAAGTTGAGAAAATGAGAGCAGCTAAAAATGAATGTGATAAACCTTGAAATTCTTTTCCAAGACCAAGAACCAAAGATTGAAGCATTTTAGAACACTGAAGCAAAGCAATCTGAATCTGAAAGAAAACTGTTCCAACTATCTTAAAATAGCTGTTTCTCAGAGCTTCTAGCAATAATTTTGATTAAATAAAAATCATACCAATTTACATTAATTTTCTATATCTTCCTTTAAAAGAAGTCCCTCCCTCTTTTAATGAAAAAAGTGCATCCAAACCCAGCAGAGATTCACTGGTGCCACCAGGTTCTTTCAGCAGCTACTCAAGGTTTTCAAAATAGCTTACACTTCTTGCTATAAGAAGGGCCTTCCAAACCCTCGTTTGGGAGAAGTATCCGAATTATAAAAATCTGAAATAATTTATTATCAAATCCAGAATTTAAATAAAAGCAGATTTTTTTTTTTTCCTTGCAAAGACAACTGAAGAAAGTAAAAGAATAAAAGCATGCACTCCAAACTTAGAGGTGAAGACAAATATACTTATCTATACAGGCACTGGCAGACGCAATTTAATGGTTACTCGTTGTAACACACACCCCACCCTACAATACATTTTTTCATTCACTAATCACTGAGGTACCAATATTTAAGAATGGAAAAATTCAATATTGAAAAATAAAACCTAAAATTGAAGCCTTTTTTCTTTTTCTTCTCCTTCCCCAGAAAACTATGGCAATTTTTGTATGAAATGTTAGTATACTTATAGAATTTTACAATCTACATTGGCTTTATTTCGAATTTTCGGGAACCAAAAGCGGCGTTCCCGTCCAGGTTTTCTCTGACAGAACGTTCACTGTGTGGATGTCCTAAAGAGCCAGCAGACTTGCAAATGAATGAACATATCTTGGCTATCACCTGGCACATCTGGCTGGTACCAAAAGGACTCGGGAGTCTGAGACAATCGGCTTTAATTCGGAACAAATGCGCCATGCCAAAGTGCAACGAATGTGTGCGACACTCAATGGGACACTGACAGGTTTAAGAGCTGCATGGAAAGTACTAAAGTCCACCTTGCAAAGCAATTTGGGACAAATTGCATTGCATGCAAAGGACAACTCTGCGCTGCTGGGACGTCGCTTGCTCGCTGGGATGGGGTCTCCTAACGCAGCCATAGTTTCAGACGCAGTGCATCCACTCCATTTAAATAGTATCTGAACAGCCTCTTGTCTCGCACAAAACCAAGGTTTTCATAAAGTTTCAAAGCAGACTTATTTGTGATTTCTGTTTCCAATACCACCTTTAAGGGAGAAAAGAAATAAAAAGAAAGAAAAAAAGCGTCTCGTGTTAGTCGGCGGTTGCGAGTACGTGACTGGAATTCCAAAGGTTTTATTTAAAGGTACGTTTGTTAGCAAAGAATGGAATTAATTTCTTCTTATCTTTACTTAATTAATTATTACAATATTTCCACATTAAGCATCTGTTCCCACATTAAAAAAAATTATAAACCAGCAGTTCATCCACAACTGTAATTGTAAGCAACATCCAAGATTTTAGTTCTTGGCTGTAAACAGTATTTCAGTTCTGCACCTCGTAACAAGGGTAAAAAACACAGCAACAAACAAATCCCAAACAGCCTTTGCCCCCCAACATCCTCCCCCAAAACCCAAACTACCACACAGGTTAGGGTCCAAGACATACTTTGAATGAATAACTGAACTTCTGCATGTCACAAAAACTTGGCAGATGAGGATTTACTTAATGATTTAATATCTTTGACCCGACCCCCGATTCCTTCGGGGGGTTAGATGTAGATAAAAGCCCTGAATTGACACCAGCTGTCAGATCCAACATTTGCAGTGAATATTTGTGCACAACACAAGAACCCCAGAGTGGTCTGGGTTGGAAGGCACCTTCAAGATCATCCATTTCCAACCCCCGACACCTTCCATTATCCCAGGTTGCTCCAAGCCTGATCCAACTTGGGTACCAACAAATACACCAAACCCAAATCACAGTGCACACCAGAAGAGTAAGCAGAGTTTTCCATGTTTTCTCCCCTGTGCTGATAAGATCCCAGCTGCAGAAAGACCTGTCAGAAATAACTCACACCAAACCCAAGAGTAGTCCAAATTAAGACTCAAAAATATCTTAGAATTCTCAAGCACAGGCAAAAAAACTACAGTGGCTTTAACAAGACATGAATCACAAAACTTCAGAATTTTACAGAATTGTTTCTCTCTCTCTTTTCTCCACATGCACTGAACAGAGCTCTGCCATAACTGAAAAGCCCCACATCCCCTCCACGTAATAAAAACTAATTCTGCCTCTTCACTGGTGTCCAACTCAATTATTTAAGGTTTGCTATTAGCAAGAGATCCTGGTTGCACAAGGACATGGGCTGAACTAACAAGGCCTGGGCTCCATACACCCCTGACATCCACATATTCAACAGGTGCTGGTGGTCACTGTAGAAAGATCATAGAATGAAAATACAGGACCAAAACATTAGCCTGGATTTGTAAAGCAGTTAAAGTCCATCTACTTCATGGCTTCTGTGGCCTCCCTGCCTTCAGGCACACATTCCCATTCCCCCAGGCCACTCCTGCCAGCTCTCAAGGCTGGTTCCTGAGCTACTTCCAAAGCCACCTGGAAGAAAACCTTTCCTTTTTTTTCTCCATGGGGTTTGTTTTCAGCAGTCTGAGGAGTGGCTAGGCCACTGTGACAGGGAGAAGCAGCCAGTAGTTAGAGTGGCCTGAAACTTGAGCCAAATATATACATTAAATGGATTTTTAAATCTTATTGGAGGTGACCAGTCTAACCACTGGCTGCCACATTCCAATAGGCAATTCCACCTGTGTTTCTCAGTGTAAGGATGTTGAAAGAAAATAAAGCTGGGGATAGCAATCCAACATACAATATAAGACTTGGAAACAGTTCGTTTTACAAAAAGGAACTAAGAGTCACACATTAAAATATTAATCATCAGAGGTCTTAAATTACAGCAGGGCAGGGCTGTAGCTGCACACTTAAAACAACCTAATTCAGTTCTTCGTTTTGTGACAAGAATGAGAGATTGAATTTTTCTAGTTGGCATCTCCCAGAACATCTCTAGCAAGTCCTGTGTGCTCATGGAGCTTCTAAAATCCTCTAACATCCTCCATCCATTAAAATGGATAACTACTCATCTGGAACAAAAAATGGAAGCACCATCATTTTGCTGGAGAGGGCTATTTTCTACACATTGTACAACTCCTTAATTCCAATTTAAACAAAACATTGAAGCCAAAGAAGGAATCTGACCTGTCTAAGTCCACTGTGCAGAGGATTATTTATTTGAACTCTCAGCTACCAAGGGCATTCACTCTCTCAAAGGTTCAGTAACCTGGCAGAGTGATGTAACAACTCTCTATTCAACTGCAAGCACCAACACCTGGCAATGCTAAAACACTTCCAGCACTGCAGGTGATTGAGCTGAAGGGAGTGGTTAAATGTTGAAATACAGGTTCCTTGGAATCCCACCACCGGAGTGAATGCTCATCTTGAAAGCAAATGCAAGAGATTTGCTCTGGTATTTCTAAGGAAGTCTCAGCACAATGAAAAGTAATTCCCTGATCTCAACATACTGCAGCTGAAGACATGTTTCTGTTATCTGAAAAGGAAACACAGGCATATTTTATTCAGATTTCATTAGCTTCCTTTGGTGAAGAATGCAGCTCTTCCTGAGTGAGATTTTCAATCAAGCTCCAAACCTTCAACTGTTACATTTATTTCTGCTCTTGTGGGTTGATATTGTTTTACACATATGCCTGTTAAATCCTCTGATAACACGGTAACACCCCCATGAAGGGCAGCAAAGCTCTGATTGGATTTAACAGCGTTTTCTGCTCAAGTTGCAACTTTCTGAAGGTTGTGACGTTCTCTTTTATCTTAAATTTCATAAACCTAACATTTTAGATCAACTCTAATATTAACTGGGTTTAGAAGCAAGAAGATTTCTATATTAAGAGTGGACTGCAATGTTCGCTGTTGCTGCATTTTCATACCTTGAATTTATTCCTGAACTCAAGCCAGCTGGAGTGGTCACTCTTTCTTGCTTCTTCAGTTCAAACTCTGAAGGAACTCAAGTTTAAAACCCAAGTCATAGAATGGATACAGCTAAATCAAATGAACAAAGTCCTCTCAGCACTCCCAGAGGAGGTTGCTATTCTCACATTTAAGTCTGACAGATCATTAGACTCAAGTTATGAGGGCTTGTCCAGTGTCCTTAATCAATTGTACTGCCTTAACTTTTAAAGAGAGGCATGACCCAAAATCTAGCAGTTCATGCTTTATATGTTTTGCAGATTAAGGAGAAACAAAAATATCAGCAATGCAATGATTTCTCATAGGATTCCATAAAAACAGACATTCCATTTTTACTGGTGTGGTGCTGAATTAAAATGACACACCTAGAAGTGTGGTCAAAAACCCCACTCTAATTCACCCTGAAGTTTCAATGGGAAGTCCCATGAGAATCTGTGGTTCCCTTTCATGTTCTACAGTTTTGCTTAAAAAAGGTTTTTGAAGTCCCCACTTACTGGAGTCTTATTTTCATTAGTTACCACTTGCATGGTACATTATTTTGACAATATGAAGTGAATGGATTGTCTGCAGATTCTTCAGTCATTTGTTACAGATGGAAAACCTGCATATGAACAACTCCTCCTTTCTAATTGTAATTAAGGGATGTAACACTTCCACAGGATGGTCTTCAGCTGTAGAGTTTTGGGAAATTGCTTGCCAGTAAAAACAGTACAAAAAGGAGCCAGGCACCCACCTTGCTGCAGTTAGTACATGCTTTTCTTTTTTAAACTGGAAGAAAACTATTTCCAAAATTTCGGAGTTGGAAGTAGAACTATTCATCTGATTTATTTCCATGGTTCACCTTTTCTGTGCCACCAACCCATGGTTATCCTAAATCACTGCGATCTACTGGAAACTCAGCCCATTACAGTTCACTACCCCAAATATCAGAATTCATAAACATCAAATACTCGGGAAAGTCACAAAGGTAAAAAAAAAAATACAAATCAGAGGTCCCTAAGTTTTGTAATGTTATATGCAGACACTCCAGCTGGAAGCTGCTGTCGAGTACTCTCTTCAGGCCTGAAGGTTATTTCTGGTTCAAGCACCCACCCCCAACACCAGATCACTTCCCTGGTTTCTATTCTAATGTAGGCCATGGCCAGCTCCATGGCCAGCTCCTCCCCTGCACACAGATTCCATTCCAGTCAATTCACCTCCTCACTTACTCACTCCACAGCTTTCCCAGAGAAACCACCCCTGTGGAAGATTTTGCACCCAGCAGATGCTGCCTCTCGGGCAGTGTGCTGACCACTGTGAATCACTCATTCCATAGGCCTGCCTTGGTTTATTCCCACTAAAACAGCCTACAGGGGGAAAAAAACGTCCTTAAACACCAGAACATTGCAGCAGGCTTTGAAATGCCACCTATCAGCTGTGATTTGTCAAGATTTTCATCTGTGGTGTTGTACAGATCCTTTGTTTTTCAGGACTCAATGCTGGTACCTCCAAAGCCAAATCTGTGATACTTTGAAAAGCAACACACTGAGTGAGGCATTTATCAGATTATATGCCACAAGTTATTAAAATTAAGTCTATTTACTGCATCTATTCCATAATTAGATTGAAGGGAAGAGTTTCCAAGCAGCCTTTGGAAATTTTTCATGACACCCACAGCTGCATATTCATGTTTTTAATCCTATTCCAAGCAAGTTTCAGAAAATAGCATTTTGTTTATAATTGCACTCCATCTTATCTCAAGAAGCAGTATCTTTTTATTTTCATCAGGATTCTGATTTTATTAAAAGATGTAGAAAAATACCCTAAAAGCTGCAGGGATGATTAAACTATTTATACATCTCACAAAGACAAATTATTGTGATGCACTACTTTGTGTTTGATGAGCTTTAAGCATCAATTAATCAGAAACTGATCTCCTGACAGCTGTTGTGAAAACTGGCGAGAACAAGAGTTGGGCAGAGCTTTTCATGGGTGCCTAGTTAGATTTTTCAGATTCTGGTCTGACTGAAAACTCAGCACTCCACCATGCAGCACAAGTAACCAACATCCTTATTTTGCACCATTTTGGGTATGTGGAGAAAGCCTACTTGGCGGCAAAGAAAAAAAAAAAGAAAATATTGGCTATTTGGTTGTGGATAACCTATATGTGGAAAAGAACAATGTAAATAAAAATAAGTGTGGGTGTGCCTCAATTGATGGTGCAGAAAAATCAGTAAAATACTCTGCTTGTATTCCATGCTTCCTAAAGGGCTCCCAGTTCAAACTTTAGTGCCAGCACATGACTCAGCTGGTGCAAAAGTCCCCAAAAAGCAGGGGATGAGTTTGGAATCATCATTGTACAAACAGCAGTTCCAAAACCATGGCTGCCCCCATCCAGCACACAACTCAAGGAGTCTGAGCTGCAGTGCTTTTGAATAAAAAGACAGAATCTGAGAAATGCCCTCTGCCCCTGGTCCAAAGCATTTACACAGCACCGGAGATGAAAATCTGCAACTAAGACTTAATGAGGCCTCACTGCAGACCTGCAACCCTTATCACATTTATTTCATGTTTATGGAGATAAAAAACAGCAAAAAGGGATCTTGGATTAATATGACAGTGGTAGAGGGAAAAGACAGACACAGAAGAGGTTACTGTTAGACACCTGTTAGACAGTCCAATCTAGAAATGAATTTACATGAGAAGTGGCACACAGACATTCAGGAATTATACAGTAATTACTGCAACTCAGAGCTTGAGTAGAAACATCCAGTTCTACTCCTGACTCTCTAATAACAGCGGGCAATTCACTTTCCTTCTCTGCATCTCACTTCTGCAGCTGTGGTGTGAACACTGTAACCCTGATCCTCAAGTATTTCGCAATTTTCAAAAAATCCTGACTAGTCTAGAAGTGGGAAATCAACTCAAGACCATAGTGGAAAGCAATGGGGAAAACAAACTAACCAACCTCTTCTTGATCAGCTCAGTGTAGCAAGTAGTAAAAGAGATTAGAGGAAAGCATTTTAGAAACCATGATAGAAGCAAGAAGCCAAAATAAAGAACTTAAAAGAATTACAGACTGCACTGTATTGCCCAAGTACAACATAAATTAGAAGGTGAGGGGGAAGAAGACACCAGCAAGCAGAGGCACGAAGGGATCTGAGGGGAAGAATAAATCTGCCAATGAATGAAGCCTGGCAATAAATGAACCATCCCATAGGCAGAGATGCTGCAAGAGGTGAAACACAACAAGTGGAAAATAAACCGGAGCATGTGCCAGAAGTCCTGTGACACCAATTGTAGCTCTGCATAAGAAACTTCCCCACGGGGCAGTGGGACAATTGAGGGAGCAGTGGGACAATCGAGGGAGCAGCTGAAGCAAGATAACAGAGATCAAAGGCTCATTAACTATGACACTGAAATGACAGTGCTCTCATATCAGGAACAACTGCATTGTGCCAAGGAGCTGGAAGTTAAAGGGACAGATAACCTGGTCAAGGAGGATGGATGGATGCAGGGAGAGTTCCTCACAAGTTAAACAAGGCACATAACAACAGAAGTGCCTTACGTATATATTTATATCTTAAAAAAAAAGCAGAAGCTGAAAGCTGGTAAAAGAGTAACAACTTTCAGGGCAGGGAAGTTTGCCAGTGATTGAGTCGCTCTCGTGGCACGCCCGTGTCGCCGAGCTAACCCACTGCAGCTCTGTCCTGTGCAGTGTCAGAACAGCCTGATGAGTGGCTGTGATAAATCCACATCCTGCAGCAGCACAGCACACCCTGTTCTGTGGCTGTGTGTACTCTGAAGGGATGGCAGGGCTACACAGGACATGCTCATCATCCCACTGCTCAGCTGCACCTCAAACTGGGGCCCTTGCAGGAAAATGGGCCTGAGTGAAGGCTGAGGCAACTTCACAAGGTAAATTGCTGAATTTCAGCACTTAGGACAAATTTAGAGAGTCCATCTCCTATTTGTGCCACACTTTCTTTTAAGGTTGTTTTCCCTTTTATTATAAAGGAGCTTCTTACCAACTTATTTCCCACTTAAAGAAAGTCCTGTAGAAGAAAAACCTGTGAAATGAATCTGCATACAAGAGAGTGCAAACCGTTTACATTATGAAAGTTTTGATTATAAAATCTTACCTCATCACAATCTCCTTCAACCATAGCATAAATAGCTTTCTTAACCAAGTTTGTACCTGAAACACAGATTTCAGTAAGTGTCAGAGTTGCAGTGCAAAACAAAAATGCCAGTTTATATATGACTAATGTCTGCTGCCTACGTGACATGACACCTGGGGAAAGCAGGGAGGAAAGAAAAACAAGGAGTTGCACTCAAGCTGCAGTCTCAAGTTTGAACACTAAAATAATCTGTGAAGTTATCCAGAGACTCAGCTCAAGTGCAAGATTCTGTAACACAAGGATATTAGAAACAGGCTGCTAAGCTCAACATGGTGTTATATTTAGCCTTCCAAGATGTGATTCATTCCTTTTTGTTGCATTTAAAGTCAAAATCTGCTGGCATGTACTTGAAGGACATTCATCTTCCATGGGAATTTCCTCTTACTAAAACAAATACTTCTATTAGTAACAGAACTTATGAAACCACTGCTCTTATGGCTCACTCCCATTTGGGTTTGCTAGCATCTAATAATATTCTTGAAGCCCATCCCTTCCCCTCAGTCAAGCATCAGTCTAATTTTTTAATCATTATTTTTCATCTATTTCACAACAGTTCTACAAATGCAATATCCCTACCTGTCTGTAGAATTGGGGTGAAATTGAAAGTTGATTTCAAAGTAATTAGTGGAAAAAACTGCTGTTCAGTGAAATTGCATAAATCTCACTTCCATAAGAAGGCTATGGAAAAGGAAAAAAAACCCCAAGGAATCTACAGAATGTTTTAAAATACTCTCAAAACTTTAATCAATTAAGGTTTTCACTGAATGTTATGATAAAACTGTTGTACATTTAAAGCAAATCTTCAGATTAACAGCACACTTTGAGAAACAGCAAGGTGGCATATGTAGGAAAAAGTCAACATATAAAATGCTAGAGTAAGCAAGGTTTTAAAGATAAATTCTATGTATGTAATTCTAATTTAACAAACTGACTAAAGTGAGGGCAAAGTGTTGCAGTGATCTTCATAATAACAGCATTAGCTCTTATTTACTTCTGAATGCAAGCACCTGCAATTAAATTACGGCAGACTCCTTCATGACTCAGCTAAAAGGAAAGGAGAGACAGTGATTTCTCAGTATCCTCTTCCTCTGCTCCACTACAGAAACCAACAATGGCTTTTGAATTGCACTGGGGAAAAGAAAAAAAAAAATCTGCACATGCTTGAACAGTCGTGGTAATGTGTTTTTTTGGAGGTTTTTTCTGGAAGAGAGCAAACACAATGATACATTCTGCAATGGATCACTGTATTTTTCAATTGCAAGTAATTTTCTGTCTTTAATCACAGAAGCATGAGCTGTTCAGTGTGGATGAGTGGTGAAGCACAGTTCTAAGCTTCGGAGCTGACGTGTACATTTAGTAAAAAATACCTTATAAAATGTAATTTCACAACCAGCATGAAAAAATTAAGTTCCATAAGAGCAGATATTTAATTAAGCTAACTTGGCTAACTGGTGTTAGAATGAAAATCCCTTCACCAGGGCAAAATTGATTAATGAGGAAGGGCAAACTCCCTGCCAAGAGTGATTTCTTTACCACGTAACTTCCCAACAAAACAGATCTCCATTTCAATCACTCAAGTAACAATACACAGCTATTTTTCTTCCCTGATTAATACAATAATGAGCTCCATACATTCTCCCTGACGGGTAATATATGCATAATTTATAGGGGGAAGTCAGGAAATAAGTTCACTGTAAAAAAAGAGCCTGAACACAACATGGAAATACAGTGGTGAGGGCACACAAACCCACAAAGCAGCTCCCACTGCTGTTACTGGGCAGGGGAGAGGCAGAGGTAAGGGGCTGCTGCCTGCCTTTCTTTTTAGCCTTCTCAGACCCCAGGTGTGAACCTCACAGGGCATTTCAGGTTATTTTAACAAAATCAGAAATGCCACTTGGGAGCTCATGTGGTTGAGTAAGGCGGGGATGACACACAAAGGACCACATCCTGAAGCTCAGTCCAGCTTCAATCTTTACGACAGCTACAGTTATCCCAGCTAGAGGATTTAAGGAAGAAAGAACAAAAAAGGCTATTCTTACCAATTCCTTTTCTTCTGTATTTGGAATCCACTGCTAACATGGCTATATAACCTCTGCGGAACATCTTTTTGTGCATATCCAGCTTGCAGACGATGGCACCTACACACTCCTCACCTACCATGGCCTTAAAGACAAACATACACGGATGGAATTCTCAGTTTGGGATCCACAGCGCTACCAAAAGCAGTAAAGCAGGTCATTTCTCAAGTGAAAGAGCCGCACAAAATTTGTTTGTATTAAGCTACGAAAAGGTAATGATGTAAATTATAAAAGCATCTCCAAAAGTATTACTACGATTAAAAGACTTAATTGCTTTATTACATTCCAATAAAGTTCCAAGTCAATTAACAACCAACGAATTATTCCTGGAGAGAACAACATTGTCATTTCACAAAGTCTACAGGCAAGAACGCATGTGATTAAAAAGAGAAATAAAATAAAATAAAAGACCAGGTTAAGGCGTAAATTACCCTTTCATATGGGCTTCTGCAGAGGAAAAGAAGTCCATTCCTGTTTAATAGTGATCTGAATTTTCCTGTGCAAGGGCTGTGGCAGATAACATGCTTAATTTTTGTCTGGTTTTAATGTCAAGGCCACAAAGGATCAGAGAAAAGTGTTGCTGCATTTAATCTTTAGACACTGTTGTTTTCAGTCATATGACACCCAGAGAACAAACAAAAAAGCACAGTTAATTTCACACAATTTAACTGTTGGGAGATTTCGTTTGTTAAGAGCTATGCACTGGCAGTTAATCCCAGTGGCATCGTCACAGTAACTGTGGTCAAGGAGACATAGGCATTCTGAAATATTAACAAGAAAAACCCCAAAAAGGAAAGGACCCAGCTCCTCCCCAAACACTCAACAAACCACTTGCACACCCACTGTGTTCACCAAAATTTTACCATGAGAGAAAGGAAAACTAAGTCATGTTAACTGAAGGATTAGGCAGCGTAAGGGATTAATGACATTATGACCTGCAGCAGCAAAACTGAGTAATGCTGCAGAGTGGGACAGCATCCAAGGGGGAAACAAATTCCTGTGCACTCAGGAAAGATGGGCAGAGATAAAAAGAATCTCATAATTTTACATATGGGCACGTGAGTGGATCCACAGCCTTTGACAGACCTGCAGAGAGGACCAGCCTTGGGTTCAAGTGCAGCAGCTAAACCAGGACTACAGCACGTGACTGGCACAAGCATGTGCCGGCACAAGAGCTGCTGGATAATCCAAATTTATGATTCTAAGACACGTCAAATGAAAAGGACTTGCTGCAGCCAGTACTGCCAGGCCTCAGAGCAGCCACCTGTGAACCCAGAGCTCACTACTCCAAAGTCTGTGGTATAAACTAAACCACCTGAACCTTCATGCACAGCTTGTAGGCTAAAGCTCCACGGACAGAAGATTCCTTCCTGCAGGTCACACTGCAGGCACAGTCTCTTCACCCCAAAAACAATCAAGTCTTCAAGCATCTCCACCTGGATAGTGGGTTATTAACCAAGTCAGCTGTCAACCAGGAGCTGCAGCAAAGCTGAAATGAAGCAGTCAAAAAAAAGTACAAGCTGCAGTTCCAAAGCCGTATGATACAGCACGATCCTAACTCCATTTCCAATGTAGCTGAAGCAAATATAACTATTGCTAAGTTTTTATTTGGCAGGAAAACACATTTCAGCAGTATCCAAGAACAACCCTGAACAATCTAACGAGTGGTTTTTAAAACAACAAACAAAAACTGTAGCATGATCTAACTGGACTGAAACACAGAGCCTCTAAGCAGTCTTTCACTATTCCAAAACACAGTTTATTCCACAGAAAAGAGGAGCTCTGCCCATACTCAAATGGTGTATGCAAAGTTTCAGCTCAAGGCAAGTTCTGTATCTCGGCTCAGACCTGAGAAAAGCAGGGAGTTAAATAAAGAGTATCATCAGACAGACTGCTCAGAACATTGCTATAATTATGCAGAGTACCTAGATGTAATCTTATACCTCACTAAAAAAAAAAAAAAAAAAGCACACCACAAACTAGCATGTTATAGTTGTGCTTTGCCCTGGAGTGAACACGTGCAAACTGTTGATCCTAACAGTTATGTGGAGAATTTTTAAGTTATAGATATTTTTTTACATGCTTCAGGAGTTGTGACAATCTAGACACTTCATATCTGAGCTCTTTCTTGTCCAGGGCACTTTTCAGAAAAGTTCTATTCATGAATCATATATTTAAAATGCTAAATCAACAGCAAAGAATTTTGTTTCAGTGATCAAAGAAGCAAATACCCACTGGTTTTACCACTGCTGCCAGAGAGCTGAATAAAGAATGACTCTGTTACCAGTTCTCCAAACACTTAAATCTATTTCTCTGTCTTTAGGCAGGTAAGTCTGGCAGTTAATCTACAGCTGTTCACTCACAAAGGGAACGCTGCATTTCCACCTCATTTAGAGGGGGTTTTATTGCCTTTCCTCTCCTTTCTCCTTTTTTCCAACCTTATCTAAACCTGGAAATGAATCTAAACCGTGATGCAAAATTTTGCAATTTAATTTCCTGGAGAAGGTTAAACTGTGTGAATAAAAAAAAAAAGCAAAACTAAACAGACTGAAAGAGAGAGAGTCGTGAGGAGGGAGGAAAAGTAGCTCCCACACAACATCATTTAGGAAAAGAGAATCATGGGCCAAATTTTCCTTTCAGGTATACGAGAGTACTTCTAAACATGCAATTTTCTACAAACAGAATTCAGCCTAAGTCACTATTATATATTACAAACTCCACAGAGTACTATAAGATTTACTCCAATACTAGGTTATTAGTAGCAGGATTAACATACATGAATCCAAATCCAATATTTGCATCATCTTTGTTCCTATGAACAAGTTTAAATGCTTAAAACAAACCAGATTTTAATATACTGGAAGAGCTAGTAGAGAAACGTCTGTAAATCAGCAAGAACACTACTTTTCACAGAATCAATCAATTTGTATTAATTTCATTATCAAAGATGGCATTATGTCTGTCAGCCACAGTCTGAGTCTGCATTTAATATCCCGACCCTGTGAATTTTGTTTAAAGGAGATTAAAACAGCCAACTAGCCCCAAAAGGGAAATATTTTGCAATTCAAACACAGCAGAACCTGCACTGCTGCACTGCATTTTTCCTTTCACGCCTGCACCAAAGCCCAAGCCGAAGTATCCCAGCCAGGGCTCGGTATGAACTGGCTCACGCTCGGGGATCGCGTTACCGAATGCCATTAGCGGATACACTCAGGGTAATGGTTTTAACCTCACGTCTGGCACTTCAGCCCCAGCTCTGCTGGTACCTGGCAAATCACCACGTCCCTCTGATTCCACTCCATAACCTGGACACCAGCAATTCCCTCCTGTGTGAGGAACACCCTCTGGAACAGCTGCCCTGGCTGTTGTCACCTGCTCAGGTGCTGCAGGGACTTCAGTTTTCACAGAGCCACCGACAGCGAGAGATTCTCTGAAAGTGTGATTGATCATTCCTAAAAACAAACTGGAATACAAAGTTTGCAAATTCTCCTACAAAACTTCTTCCTATGTCTACCATGAGGCCAGGAAGACTTCTCAGGCAACCTCCTAACTTTTCTGGTTTTTCCTTTAAGCCCCAGGTTTTCCACAACTGAAGAACAGGGATGATGTCTTACAAGTCTTAATTTCAACACACCAAGACTCTTGAATCAAATCCAATTTAAAAAAAAAAATGCAAAGCATTAGTATAAAACAAGACTTAACTGCAGTCATTTAGGATTTACAACACATTTAAAACCACTTACATGGAATTAATAGGTTATTTTTAAATTTGTGAAAGTTTAAATTATAAATGCTGCTATAGCTAGTGGCAAAGTTAAGAACCCAATAAAAGCACAGATTTTCTCGATTTTTCTTAAAAGGCAGCTGAGTGGTACAGTGAATTACAGGAGAGGTTACAACACTCAGCCAGAACTCTGCTTTTATTACGTTCTGTCCTATCCAAACTCTGGCACAGAGCAAGGTTTCCTAAGCTCACCTCTCCCACGCAAAAGGATTTTGAAAACAATTTTCTGAAATATTTAATTTATCAGTCTGAAATGCAAGCTTCAGCACTGCTAAGACTAGAAGCTACAAAACCACTTTAAAAGAAAACTACAATGTCGAAAATACATTTACATTCCATCTGGGGACAAAGATGTAACATTGCTTAAAAATACTTCACATGAAACAGAAGATGCCCCTTGCCCCTGTCATTTTTTGGCAGAGGAGTGGATATCACTTGAGGAGAAACTGGGCTGACAGAGCTTCTGAGAATAAATAAAACCCAGGCAGCATTTACTGGGAATCCACACCTAATACACAGTGCAAACCTGCTCTTCTGAAGACAGGCAAAACATGAGTTTAACCAGACAGTCAGAGTTTTACAGAATCCCAGAATGGTTTGGGTTGGAAAAGATCCTAAAGATCATCTAGTTCCAACCCCCTGCCATGCACAGGGACACCTTCCACTGGAAGTTTATGGAGGAGAATGTTATTACTTTGCCATAGCCCAGATCCTGCTGACACCTCAGCACTGAGCAGTATTCCCAACTTGCTAACCCTAAAGTCAGGATAACGACTATGTGGATAAATTTGATATTTAATTTAACAGGGATTTAAGATTTCCAGTATCTCCATATCCTTTTAAAGTGGAATATTAACAACTTCTTTGAGTGTACAGTTAGGAAGTGGCCTGAGCCTGAAAAACTCTGGTCACTGGTGACCAGTCAAGGTTGGTCCTCTGCCTTCCCTCCAGCTGCGCACTCCCAGCTCTTCTCTTGCACCAGTGCCTGGGACACCCTACAGGAAAATATTAGGAGCTCTAAACCAACAGAGCATCACCCTAAAACACCTAAATACACACATTTACAAGTATATGCTGGTCAGAGGGGTACCTTGTGTCCCCAAATCACAGAAACACAGGGCACAAAGCAGGAATAGGGAGTTGAAGAGAAAGGAAAAACAAGCGGCAGCCTGGGCAGCCCTTAGAACAATTGGGCAACTTGGAAAGGCCAAGCCCAAATTCAGCAAGTTTCAAATCCATGCAATAAAACTAATAATGTTCCCAGAAATTAGCTTTGCATTATCAGAATAGGGAAACTATGTTTTAGATGGTTCACCAAATAAACCACCAGAGAGAGGCAAGTGGCGATTATTTAGGGAAAATACACATCCCATGTCAAATTTCAGTGGTGTGAGTCTTTTCCCCTCACAGGGAGAGAAAAGGAAAGGTGCCATGACAGCACAGGGAAGACAGGTGAATGTGCTCTGGAGGAGTTTTCAAATGGTGATGGTGAAATTCAGTAAAGGAATTGACTGAACCCTTACAGATCTTTTCCCAAATACAGTCAAATCACAGGCTAACCCCTCTTCCCAAAACACTCAAAACCCAACCAAAACCTGAAACCAGAGGGGTGTGGGGCCACAATGCATTAAGTCAAATGATTCTGTGAGATCGGGCACTAAGCTTCATGTTCACCATCCTGACACTGCTTGCTAATTGAAAAATGCAGTCCCTGACTGAAGATAAATATTTTAAAGCGATTTATTAGAGAGAACTAGTTCAGGAATCCATTAACTGCAGGAACAAATTGTATTTTATGGAACAGAAAGTTTTCAAGGCAACCTCTAAGAAACAAACCTCAAAAATATTAAAACCAGTCACAAAAAATCCAACCTCCCCACACATGAATTGGACTCAGCATGCTGCAAGACCTTCAAATTATTAAGCAGATAACAATTTGCTGGCTTTAGACTTTCACAGCCATGTATTATTCTCTACACTTTTATGTGCTTTACATTGTTTCACCTTTCCCAAAAAATGGCAAATACACTGAGTTCAAGAAAAGTTTTGTTGATTCTTCAGGGCTATCAAAAAACTGAAGCTGTCACTACAAAATAAGCTTTCTCTTCCTTGAGTGATATCTTACTCTTTAAATACACTTATTAGAAATCATTTGGTTTAGTTCTCTGTCAAACTTGTCACTGCTCTTCTCACAACAAAATTCTCCAGTTATTCCCTGACAAAAAAAGCCCATAATGACTGAAACTCTAAACAAATGCATTGTGATCTAAGAGTATCCAGCATTGCCTTGGCATTACCAGGGGTACACCTAACGCTCAAAGTATGGACTTTTGTTGTAGTTCTTGAGCATTTTACTGTCATTATGAGGTAAATCAGTCACAGGCAGAGCTCAGTGTTTGAAGAACATCACTGTGCTCTCATCAGCATCCTTGTAATGGCAAACATGACTTTGCATCCAACAATGCTCTCCAATATTTTCATATTCTGTCTTGTTCCAGAAGGTCAACTTTTTGCCTTGCTCAACTTCTTGCTTTGCTCAATTTCCTGTAATCCTACTGTATTCCTTCCGCAGGGTTTTAAGAGGCACAGTTCTGAAAATCCTCCTATAAACCATGTCAATCCTGCTATAAATTATACCAGATCCTAAACCAGGAACATTCAGGAAGTTTAAGGCCAGATGGACTCCATTAGCCTCACCTCTTGTACTCATATTCTATCAAAATTTCAGAGATATCACTGAACTGAAGGCCGTCCTGGTTCTGGCTAAATCAGACTTTTCAGAGGGGTGTGCAGCCTTACTTAAAACATCAAGAGAGAGGAATTCATCATTTTCTTTAGCGAGGAAGTGTCACAAACTCCCCTAAACGTTCTGTTTTGCCACTGTAAATGCCTCTATTAGTAAATCAAGCACAGCTAGGCTCTTGCTATGGACATACTCTCCTCAGGCCAACTTCTACTCAGTTTCATTTACCTGTGGATGAATTATCATCCTAAAAGCGTGCAAGTCAGACACAAAAAGTGCTAAACATTTAGGAAGGCAGGGGGGAAGCTAAACCAGCCTTTCAATAGTGCAGTAGGAAGAATACAACACTAAATACGTTGTCAGTGCAGGGAGCCAACGTGAGAATCCCTGCATGCTGCGAGCACTCACACCTGTAAAAGCAACACAGTTGGACTTGTCTTTGTCAAAGTAAGCTCACAGATCAAAAAGTCTACTAAACCTTTCACAGTGCCTCTCCACCTATCACTTAACATTTATGTGCCAGCCCTGCTTCAGTCAGTTTTAAAACCATTGTGCAAGAATTACCAAGCAGTTACAAGGCATTAGTGGACTAAGTACTTTCTTTTTTAAATCCAAGCCCAGGAACTTAGACAGAATCATAAAATGAGCTACCAAAGGTCACAGAAGTCAATGTCAAAACCAAGATTAGAAGCCCTGAATTCCTGGATCCTAGCCCTGTGCTCAAACCCTTTCCCCACCATTTAAAACATGTGTTAACATGTGTAGGAACTTCGGGCACATGCTTTACTTGTATGTGCACAGGCCACAAGGGGACAGGTATTTCCAAAAAAGCTTGTCCTTACCCACAAAAAGATTATTAAGAGTATTTCCAAAAACGTCAACCCTTCCATCCTCTCCTCCCCAGCCCCAAACCACTCCCAACTCCTGCCCTCCCTGCTCCCTCCGGCACTTACCAAAAAGCAAAGTTGTGGCCAGTTGTGGATAAAATACCTATATGTGTAAATGGAGTAGGGTTCAGACAGATCTTTGGTGATCAGTCTCATGATATCGGGCATCTGCAGCTCTGACTCATACTGGACGTATCGTATCGTTAGGTCCTCCTCGGGCTGACAGTCCGTTCCCGAGCCTTTCAAACTGCAGGCTGCTGCTAAGGACCCGGAGAGTAGCTGCAGGGACTCCTCCTCCTCCTCCTCCCCTCCTTCATCCCCCTCCTCCTGCTCTTCCTCCTCCAAGCCAGTCTCTCCTGCCAGCCCATTGCGGGCTGCAGTCTTAGCAGCAGCAGTCGTGGTTGTGGCAGCAGGCTGGCCCCTGTCCCCTTTAGCTGGGGGAGAAGGAGGAGGAGAGGGTGCAGTCCTTCTCTGGGGAGGGAGGTGGTTGGCGTGGGGGGACGAGCAGGGCGCTGCGGTGGGGGGCGACGACTGCTGCTGTCCGGAGCCCATTGTTTTGCTGGCTCGCTTGTTCTCCAGCCCCTCGGGGGCCACCCCTGCCTCCGAGCCGAGGATCTTGCCCTTGAGGGAGGCCCGCAGGTGCCGCAGCTCGGGGCTGATGAGGCCGTTGAGCTGGTGGTTGTGGTGCGGGGGGTGG
>WAAG01010742.1:16059-59516 GCA_013390105.1 Tichodroma muraria | reverse complement strand
CAGGGAGGGGGTACGATCCGGGAATCAGTCACAGGGTCTCGGAACCACAGCACCAGCTGGGTTGGAAGCACCTCCGAGGTCGTTGAGTGCAGCCTATGACTGAACACATCCAGTCTTTCATAGACTCAGGGTATCCTGAGCTGGCAGGACCCACAGAGATCATGGGGTCCAACGCCTGGCCCTGCACAGGACCACCCTGTGCCTGAGAGCGTTGTCCGAATCCTGAATTCTGTAAAGCTTGGGGCTGTGCACATTCCCTGGGGGCCTGTTCAGTGCCCAGCACCCTCTGGGGGAAGAGCCTTTCCTGCTGTCCAACCGAAACCTCTCGTGGCTCGGCCTCCTGCTGTTCCCTCGGCTCCTGTCGCCGCGAGTGAACGGATGAGACCCTGCCCCTGCTCTGCCTCTCCCGAGGAAGCTTCGGCTGCTCTGAGGACTGACCTCCGGGCTGGACGGACCAAGTGTCCTCAGCTGCTCCTCATGAGGCCCCTCCAAACCCTTCCCCGTCCCTGTGGCCTCCTCTGGAACAGCTTCGTGTCTTTGTCTTTCAACACCTCCAGGGAAGGTGTCTCCACCGCCTCCCTGAGCAGTCCATTGCAATGTCTAATCACCCTTTCCGTGAAGAAATTCTTCTTAACACCCTACCTAAGCGTCCCGTGGCACACTTCAGGAGGATGTCCTCTCCTCCTGTCCCTGTTCCCTGGGGGCAGAGCCCCCGGCTGTCCTCTCCTGTCAGGGAGTTGTGCAGAGCCACAAGGGCCCCCCCGAGCCTCCTTTGCTCCAGGCTGAGCCCCCCCCAGCTTCTCCTCATCAAACTTGTGCTCCAGACCCTTCTCAAGCTCCATTCCCTTCCCTGGACTTGTTCCAGTCCCTAAATGTCCTTCCTGAATTGAGGGACCCGGAACTGGACCCGGGGCTGGCAGTGTGGCCTCAGCAGTGCCCAGCACAAGGGACAGTCACTGCTCTGGGTTTTGTTTGATCAGCCCAAGCCTGAACGGGCACAGGCGCTGCCCACAAGGACGTTTCCAGCTGTGTTTAGTCTGGGGACAGGTGCCAGAGGTGTTTTGGTGACACTCTTTTGCAGATCAGAGCACAAGGAGCTGTTGCTGTTCCTTCCAAAAGCTGGGTGAGGGACGTCATTCCTGCCTGGATAAGCCCCGGGCTGCGTTGTGTGACTGGTGACAGTGGAAATTCAGCAGGGCTGAAAGACATCTCAAGCCATCTCTGCTGCTATTCTGCCCCAAATAAACTCTTTTAGGACACCACAGCAACAAACAAGTCCTTTAGATGCGAATATTATATTAAGGTGCACAAAAGGCCCCTCAAAATGCAGAGAAATAGTGTGGGTTTTTTTCCTTTGCTCACATGAAGCTTTGCAGTGCCCTTTTAAGACTTGCTTATTTTCGTTTGCTACAGTTATTTTTCAAGGAAGTGACAGGTCTGGGCTTAAAAGTAAAATCAAGGAACTGCTCTACATGTCCTAATAGGTTTCTTTAATTAGGAAGAAAAAATAGTGTGGGGTTACAGCCTCCTGTTTATTAACTGCTTAGTGCTGAAGTAAAGTGGGAAAAGAGTAAAAGACCTGTTGGAAATTGAGGGCATTAAAGGCTTTTATTCAAAGTAATTACTTATGGAAATACTGAAGTTTTGAGAAAGGAATGGGTATCTGAATCCTTTTAGATTTATTTATTCTTTTCCAAGTCTCCTTTGCCCCATCCCTGGAAGTGTCCAAGGCCAGGTTAGATGGGGTTTGGAGCAGCCTGCTCTAGTGGAAGGTATCTTGTCAATGGCAGGGGGGTTGAAACAAAATAATTTTTAAGGTCCCTTCCAACCCAAACCATTCTCTGATTATTCCATGATTCAGAAAGGTTAATTTGTATTATGTCTATCCATGTTGGCTTTGTGTCCTGCAGCTGATCTGTTTTTCAACACTTCTCTCTGCTCCAGAGAGGCGTTCACATACAAAACTGTGCTCAAAGGTTTCATTTTTATTTTTGTGTGTGTGTGTTATCAGGCACCAAAGGAGCCTTGTGGGCCCAATGGAATTGCTCTGGCACAAATTCACTGTCCTGGGGTAGTTTAAACAGAAAGAGCAAACAAATTTCAGTGCAGGACTACCCCAAATTCTGCTTTCACTTGCCATGTTGCTGCTATGGGATTGGGAGAGTCAGAGCCACGTGGTAGGATGATGTCTGTGTGAAGAAGACAATCCAGGCCAGGAAACATTGCTAGGGAGGGTGAAGATGATCTAAATGATCATGAAAGCCTGGTCTAGTGGAGGGTGTTCCTGTCCGTGGCAGGGGGGTTGGAATGAGATCTTCAGGGCCCCTTCCAACCCAAACCATTCCACGGTTCTATGATCCTATGGCTACTGCTGAGATATTCTCAGTCTAAGTTCCTACTGTGCTTATGGCTGTCTTATTTCTCCTCTCTGTTATGAAAACAGTTGCTTTGAAAATGCATGTTCTCAACCAGAAGCCACTTTTTTTCCCCCCCCCCAATTTTAGATATGTTTTGCTCCTTAGTTTTCCTCTCGCTGCTTTTTGAACATCCCTCAGCCCTGAGCACGCTCACGCCCGTCACAAACCACATGTTCTGAGGCAGGGATGGGGCTTACACACAGGCCTTGTTTGTCATTCTTCGTTCAGTAACTCTGTGACCTTGGAGGTATCCCTGCTTAATTTGTTAAGAAAACAGCAACTTAGCAAACTTTGGAAACTTGGTTCCAATATCTGTGGAAAGAAAGTGAGCTGCTGGTGGCCTTTTCATTGTTTAATGCAAGTACCTATGCTTTGATTTAGGTTCACAGTTGCTCTCAAGGTATTATGGTACAAAATGGACATCTAAACATGCCTTTGTTCCCTGTGGCGACAAAATGACATCCTGGCTGCATGGAAAGTAGTTTGACATGAGTGTGTGACATGGAAGTAGAACTGAAAAGTTCTCTCTTGTTCTTTATTAACAAAAAATCTTTCAAAAAGTTACTCCTAATGGTGACTACATTACTTGAGCTCTGAGCACACCAGCAAAGCAGTAATTAAGTCTATTTTTCCTTTCTGCCTGTCCAAATAAAAAATAAATTATATCTTTTGGAATCTGCTTTTTCACATGGGCAAGTAAAAGTTTTTTGTGGGATTGTCAGTGCTATGGCCCTGAGGGTGTCCCCCTTCCTGGGGGTTTTCCCATTTGGGATCAAGGTCAGCTTTGGCATAGGTCCAGCACAACCATTCCCGCTTCACCCTGTGCTTCCCCATGGACACGTTGGGCCATCTGGGCTCTCAGCTGAGCCTGGTCACTGTCACCAAGGTGTCTCTGCTTGCTTTGCTCAGGTGTGCTGGGCTGTGCCTGTGACAGCCAGGCCACCCTGGTGTCCTCACCTCTTCCACCCACCTCGCTGCCACGCTCAGGCCCCAGCTTCCCTTCCCTTCTGGATCAGTGTCCAACCCTGCCATTTCCTGAGAGCAAACCCACACCTCGCCATGGTGAGCAGGAACCCTGCACTGATTCCCTTTTTTTTTTTTTTTATTTGTGGTGCTTTCAAAATTTAGAGGCAGGCACTGTGTGGGCAAAGATGCTGTCATTCCACTGAAGCAGCCTGGCTCTGGTCCTCTGCAGCTCCAATAAATACAAGAGAATATCAAAGATGTACCTGCAGGTCTGAAATTTCTGCACTGAACTCTGCATTTAGAGAGGAAATGCAGCATGTGCTGGCAGAGGTGGGAATACCAGGTCTGTCCAAGTTCCTGAAGCGGCAGATAGAGAATCATATAAAAAATAACACAGGGTTATAGGCACAGGGAAGGAGGAAATCAGTAAAACCAAAAAGTATGTGTATGCTTCAAATAGTGTTGTTCAGTTCCCACTGAGGAAAGTGGCTGTTTAAGGGCAGGGTTCGTGCTCGGAGAGGGAATCTGCCATGCAAAAGAGGTTAATGGGGAAAGGCTGCGGTTTGGAAAGTGTTGTAACGAGAGAAATCACAAGAGGGGAGTGTTGTACAGCACTCCAGCGTCTGCAATTCCCACAGCGCTGACCCCGTGCCATAATACAAGTTTATTTTACCAGAGGAAGATGCAAAAGTCATCGCCTGCATCTCTTTTGACAGCAGTAACATTTTTCTCCGTGTGAGACAAGGATTTGTCGTGTCAAGATCAATAAGCAGGAGAATTTCCATCTCCACCTCTGTAGCTGTGTTGAAACCAAGTGTGAAATGACAGTGAGAGAGGTTTGACAGGTTAAAAAAAGAATACAAACTAGAGATCTGTGAAGGATGAGTCAATCATGACAATATTTATTTCACTTCTTGGTCCTACCTCTTTTTTCATCCTATAAGTGAAATCATTTGAGTCTTTGATCACTGACTGGGAGCTGGCTGCTCTTTCCCTGTCTAGTGTCAGTGGCAGGAAGAAATCATGACTCAGCAGGAGGAAAAGGTGTGTCCATAACCTCATTCTCCTTCTGATAAGACGCTCTTAAGCTTTTCAGGAAGAGTTTCCTAGTGTCTGCTACTCTGCCAAGACTCCTTTTACTTCTCCCTGTCTGCTGAGAGCTCAGTGCCCTTCAGTAGTATTGGAAAAAACAATGCAAAGATCAGGGAAAATCTCTTTCTGTCGAACCCGGGTTTGATGTGTGCTTAGAAGCCCAGTGAAAATGCACTTAAGAGCAGAGATGCTGCTTCAGAGATGATTTCATGGAAGAGGATTGACTCCACTGTGCCTGGCATCTGGCCTGGGAAGCTGATGGGGAATGATTAATTTCAAATGATGCACTGCCCTGTGGATATCTGGAGACAGCTCTCCTCTTCCCAAACCTTCACTGAGAACCGGAAAAGAGGGAAGAGGCTGGGGGAAGGTGCAAGTGAGACACCCAGGAAAGCTCAGTGTATGGCTGCAAAGCTGATGCTGGCAGCTGATCTCAGCTGGACCCAGCTGCGCTGGGAGCAGGCCCTGGCATGGCAGGGAGGGTGCTGTGAGAATCAGGCCTGTCTGGCTTTCTCATCCATCATTCAGGGCCCCTTCCAGCGTTGCACAAGGAGGGATTTGCACTTGGGCAAGTCAATATGTTGATCTCCTTGCATGAACTGCTCACCCACACACTCTGACCCATCCCACTTCGTTGTGTGAAAGGAGCACACTGGCAGGAAATTCAGCCCTTCTTTCTTGTAGTAACACCCATCAAGTGTCAGGCTCAGTCTGACCACTTTGGCTGGCTTTGGTTTATAGCTGTCAAGGGGAGCAGTTACAGCATATTAAAAAATCATGTGGTGCTATAAGCGAGCTTGCTGAAAGCTGTGCAATAGAGAGAGACCAAAACTGTAGCGTTTTGAAAAAAAAGAAAACCAAACCCCAACCCCAATAATAATCTGCCTAAAACTGATTAAAATATCATGTAGCAATTTAGGTCATTAAAAATATGATCGTATTTTTAGAATGTCCTCTGCTAGTTCCTGGTTTGCTGATTGATTCTCTAAGGTATGAAATATTTGATGAGTAAGTACCTTAAAAAACTGAAGGCGAGGATGGAAATTCAGTAAAAAAGGGGAGGGTTGAAAGGAGTTAGGGAATTACAGACACATCAGTTTACCTTCAGTTTCCTGAAAAATCCTGGAACAAATAATCAAACAATTTGTAAGCATGTAAGAGAAGACAAGGAGATTAGAGACAGTCAACGTGGATTTGTCAAGAACAAATCATGTCAGATCAACCTCATTTCCTTCCATGGCAGAGTAATTGGCTTTGGGACAGAGGGGAGAACATTCAAGTTGTGAGTCTTGACATTAGTTAGACTTCTGTTGGGAAAGACATCAGCAAGACAAGGAAATATTGGAGTTTTAAAGAGCTGAGTGCGAAGTGTTTCAGAGATTCACGAGGAAGGTGTAAGAGATATGTCTGACCAGGAAAATTCTGAAAAATGTGACCTGTGTGGAGAGTGAAGTCCTGTATTAAACTCCTAGAGAGGGTTATCATGGAAAGTTCTCAAAAATCACTCAGCTCATCCCTGCCCTGTTACACAGGAACAGAGTAGAGAAGATTCTTGAGGTCTTTTTGAACTCTGCTTCTATTAAAACTCCAGCCATACAATAATCTTTGATTGTCTGAAGTGGATTTTATCCCATAGAATCACGTGTCCAGCAGGAAGCTCAGGCCATGTCACTCATATTAATGTCACTGGCAGAGCAATGAAAACAGAATTAGTAAAGCATTTTGTGACTGCAAATCTAATTCGGTAGAAGTTACATTACCTGAGTATTAATCAGCGTTCCAGTGTAAAGTGGTGTACGAAACTGTTGCTTTCTTCTTTTATATGACACTACAGGGACAAATTTCCCTTTCAACAGGATTCCCTCAGGGAGCAGAGGGAAAATAGCTGGCCTGGGAAGTGAAACTCCTGCTTGCTCCACACCACACTGCACCAGTGCCGGGCCTGTCACTCTCCCTTCACCGTGGCATAGATATTTGAGATAACTGGAAACAGAAACTCCAAAGCACTGCAGGGAATTAGGCAACTTAAAACACCATCCTTGCTAAAATTTATTACTGTGCATGCATAAACCCATTTTTATGCACTTAAGGCCAGTACATCCAGTCCTGATATTTTACTTGGGACTGTTCATGACCTTAAGCTTAGATGTGGGTTTAAGTGTATTGCTGGCTGGGATCTCAGTTTTGCCTGGGTTTTTTATTCTCCCATTCACACTGAATCAATTCCTGATGCCACTGAACAATAAGTCAGCTCTGGTTTCCCCAGGGGAGGAATTCAGTTCATAGTGCCTATTCTACACTGAGGCTCAGCTGGCTCATGCAGGGCCAGGGATAGGCAGAGGTATTTTGCTTTTGGGCTGGAAACCCAAGTTTCCACACTCCCTTCTGAGGCAGAAAAGAGCTGCCTGCAGTGCTCAGAATAGTTCAAGGGAATTTTTTAATGTTTTTAAAAATATCCTCCAAGTGAGCCTTGGCAGTGTCTTCTGCACCACCTGCTACTGGTGCTCTGGAAATCAAGAGTGGCTGAAGGAGGACGGTTGGAATAAAAGTTCCCTGGGAATGTCACCTTTGCACTTGTTTTGATGCTCAGCAACGTCAAAGAAAAATAACAAGGCACTTTTTTGAATGCTTTTACTCTGTTCTTTCTTTCAAAAGTCTGACTGGGGAGGCTTTAACCACAAAGCTTCAGGACAGAGGATGTCCCATTGATCCTTGATTCCTGGATGATCTCTGGATGTTGGCTTTGCTCTCTGCATCCACAGAGTGACCATCTAGCACAGGCAGTGCAATGCTTCTGCCCAAAACATCAGAGCTCTGGAACACGAACCTGCTGAGGGCAAAGGGCAGCTGGGAAGCTGGGAAACTGAACTTTGTGTGTTTTGTTGGCTCAGAGGGCAGGAGGTGGGGATGAGGGCGTGATTGGATGGACAGCAGCTGTTGGATATTGGTCACACTGGGCACAAGTTTGTCAAATCCTTCAAGGACAAGATTTCCAGATACTCCATGCAAACCTTGAAACCCAAAGGAGTAATAAAAGTGCGTGGAAAGGAAGAAATGGTCAGAAGACAGCCTAATTCAAGTGGCAGAGAACTCAAACCTCTCCTACAATTACAAATGGGAGTACAGGTTTGGATCCAATTCAGTCTGTGCATCATTTCCATATTTTCAGATAGTGGTATCCAATGTAAGCACTGAAAATCAGGGATGGCACAAGGTGAGTTTTCCTGTGCCTCTGTGATCACAGAATGGTTTGGGTTGGAAGGGACCTTAAAGCCAATCCAGTTCCAATCTCTGCCATGGGCAGGGACACCTTCCACTATCCCAGATTAGTCCAAGCCCTGTCCAGCTTGGTCTTGGACACTGCCAGGGATGGGGCAGCCGCAGCTTCTGTGGGCACCTTGTGCCGGGGCCTCATTACCCTTACAGCCAAGATTTTTTCCTAATATCCAATCAAATCCTACTCTCTGCCAGTCTGAACCCTGCTTACACTACATGGGAACAGTCAGTCTGTCTTAGGTCATGGATTGACCATTATTTGGCCCAGAGACAATGAGTCTCTGGTGTGAGATCAGGAATTGCAATTTCCTGGTGTGTGAGTGACCAAGTGTCTGCATCGGGGACTGGCTGGGCACTTCAGCACTATGGATGAGTGTTGAATGCTGCAGACTCTCCCCCCAGCCACACAGAACTCCCAAATGCTGTGTCTGCAGGCTCACAGCCCAGCTGAGCTCACTCCAGCCCCTGCACTGAAGGATCCTTGATTATTGCCTAATTTGAGCCCAGGGACTCAGCCATAACGAGTGGGTGATTGAATGAATCATGCCTCGCTTTCTCTTCCCCAACACAGCAATTCACCCACATTTGTTCATTACTCAGACTTGTTTGCCAAATAATTTATGCACATAATTTTGGGGTCGGTAATTCATTCACATGCAGCCTGGGTGAGTGTTTAGCAATTGAAATGAGAAAGTCAAGATGTTGTGTTTGGGCTCACAAGTTTTTGTTTCTTGATTAAACTCTCAAAACCGTGTTGTAGGGGTGACTGCTTGTGTCAGTGAATTCAGAATGTAATTTCTGCATTTACCCTCTAATACACACATACATTCATGATGTCTTCACTTGCTAGTAAACACGTTGATTGCAAAGGAGAACACAAAAGGAGCCTAAATTAAGCTAATTATTTGAAACAATGAAACATATGGAAAACTAACCTGTTGTGTGATCTTTTAATTCTGTGCAAAAGAAAAAAGGCTACACTGAAATCTGGCCAAAAAGTAAAGTGATAAAATGAGTACTGGATGCTTTCCAGCATCCTCTGAAATGTTCAGGGTAGAAAATGTCAAACTGCTTGAATTTGAATCTTTTAAAGAGAAAAAATAAGCATCAGAAGTGTAACCAAGAAATCTCCTGGATGTGGTGATACTTAGCAGAGGAGTGGAAAGTGGTAAATGTGGCACCAGATTTTAACACTGTTGTGTCATGATGGAAATCCATCACTCATAAATCCTCCTTGGGTACCCAGTTCTGGTTCCTTTATGGATGGGGAGGGGGTTTATATACGTATATACATACAGAGAGGTGGCAGAAGTCTGTAGATAAGGTGGAATTGGGAATGACAAGTTTATGTGTGTTCAAGAGAACCAGAGGGAAGCAGCAACTGAGGGTTTCCAACTATCTGCAAGTATTTGGCTCAGGAAGCTCCCAAGAGAAAAATTATTGGAGGCTGAGAGAGTATCAGAGGAAACATCACTTTATGCTCATCCTGCTCCTGTAGTTTGCCTAGATGTTCACTTTGGCCAGTGCTGGAGACAGGACAAAAAGCGAGTGTGTGTTGATCAGTGATGAGTCTGGATCAGTGTGGTTGTGGAGCTGGGAGAGGCAGGAGGTGCCCTGGAAACCACAGCCTGGCAGCTCTTCTTTCTGTGGCAGGCAAACTGGCAGGGATCACCTGGGATGCTTGGATATACTGGAGACTGTGGAAGATCAGTCACCGCAGAAAGATTTTTACCAGTTTCATTGCAATCATTTTTAAATGAAATTACTTTATTATGGTGTAAGACGAAAGCCCTGTCAAGGGTTTCTGATTGTTTACAGAAAGGAGAGAAATACAGAAACAATGGTAATTTTTCACTACAGAGGGTTATCAGGCAGGATCCCCTAAAGGTCTAGATAAACTCTTCAGGAACTGACCAGAAAAGAAGGGGATTTCTGAGGTGCCACAGCTTGCTGGTGTCACACAATTACGTGGGATGGTTTAACCTAAAGATTTGTGTCAAGGGAAGAGAATGGATCCCCACTCCTGGAGACTGTAGGGTGAACTCCAGGGAAATTCTGCGTTGGTAAGTCCCAAATAATAAACATGGGAAAGAGTTAAATTAACCACATATATGTAATCATAGACTCTGATGGGTATTACCAGCTCAGGAAAGAAATCTGGGTGGCAGTATTGATAACTCCATGGAGACAAGCATTCAATTCCCTGCAAAATGCAGGAAGATAAATAAACCACTAGGCAGAGACATAGAAGGGAAAATCTATGTCCTAATAATTTATTCTTTTTTTAAATACCATCAGAATTGCTAATAGACTTTAAGTAGCCAGGTAGCTTCCAAAACGTTCCCTGCTCTCACATTCTCATAGCATGAACATTCACACGTTCCAACCCGCCACGTATTTGTGCAAGAAAATGTGATGTCAAGAACAACGGTGAGATAGGGCTGGTCACTGGTCCCGTTTTGGAGCAGTCAGCAGTGACCAGGAGGTCCCTTGGCCTTGAGAGGAGCAATACATCAGCCGTGAGCACTTTTGGAACCAAGTGTTTGTCTTGGCTGTCCCGTTTCTCCCGGATGCCGCGCGCAGCCGTGGCCGTGTCCAAGCAGGCTGGTGCAGATGGCAGCTGCTGCCGGAGTTAGGTCTTCATTCACAAATGGAAGATGACAGGGAGCTGCTGCCAGCCCCGATCCATCTTCCCCATCACCTTTGCTGGGAGGGAGATCAGCTTCACACCAAGCCCGAGACTTGGCAGCTCGGCTTGATCCCTTCAGTGGCTCCCAAACAGCTCCCTCCAAATACCCAGGCACGTGGGAGTGCTCGGCTCCAACCCAGAGCTCGGCTCCTCGCTGGGAGCCCTCCAGGTGGAGCTGGGTGCTGTGGAAATTCCCAGCCCTGTGGAGGTCAGCAGTCACCGATACTGGTCTAGATGGGAATTTAAAAGCTCAGAGCATTGCTCCCAAGCCCTGCACTCAAAACCCTCCGTGTTGGGCCTTGCAGCTGGTGCTGGCTGCAGAAGGCTGCCCATCTGTGCAGAGGGAGAAGCCATCAGCACTGACTCACTGCTCCACCACCTCCTACTTTGGCAGAAACCAGCACAAGCAGACTCAGAGGACCCTGGCAGAACAGAGCACTTGCAGTGTGGGGCTGGGGTTGATGCTGAAGGTATGTGACATCAAGCCATGCTCAGAGCAGTCATTCCCGGGTAGGTAAGCAGCGTACATGGTCCTGCATGGATTCATGGAATCACTGCGTGGGCTCAGGGACTCGCTGTGTGGACTCACTGTACCCTCAGTGAGCAGATCTGGAGGGCAGGAAGGCTCTGAGAGGGATCTGCACAGGCTGGATCCATGGGCCAAGACCAACAGCGTGAGGTTCAACAAGGCCAAGGGCTGGGTCCTGCACTTGGGTCACAGCAGCCCCAGAGAATGCTCCAGGCTGGGGCAGAGTGGCTGGAAAACTGCCCAGCAAGAAAGGACCTGGGGCTGCTGGTGACAGCAGCTGAACATGAATCCAGATGTGCCCAGATGGGCAAGAGGCCAATGGCACCTGGCCTGTACCAGGAATAGTGTGGCCACAGGACCAGAGTAGTGACTGTCCCCCTGTGCTGGGCACTGGCAACACCACACCTCAAGTGCTGTGTCCAGTTCTGGGCCCCTCAGCTCAGGAAGGACATTGAGGGGCTGGGGTGTGTCCAGAGAAGGGAACAGAGCTGGGGAAGGGTCAGGAGCACCAGGAGGGGCTGAGGGAGCTGGGGGTGCTCAGCCTGCAGAAAAGGAGGCTCTGGGGGAACCTCCTGGCTCTGCACAACTCCCTGACAGGAGGGGACAGCCAGGTGGGGGTCAGGCTCTTCTCTCAGTAACAAGAGACGGGACAAGAGGAAATGGCCTCAAGCTGCATCAAAGGAGCTTCAGGTTGGTCATCAGGAGGAATTTTTTCACAGAAGGGTTGTGAAGTGCTGGAATGGGCTGCCCAGGGAAGTGACAGAGTCCCCAGCCCCTGGAGGTGTTCAAGAAATGACGGGACCTGGCACTCAGGGCTCTGGTCTGGTTGACAAAGTGGTGATCAGTCAAAGGCTGGACTCAAGGATCTTGTAGGTCTTTTCCAACCTCAATGATTTTGTGATTCTGTGAAAGCAGGTCTCAAACAATAGGAGTGAATTTTCAGATCAGTTTGGCTGGCCAAACACAATGCCTACAGGCACCAACCCCTAGAGCTGGACTAAACACCCTTGGCTCCCTTTACATGCACTGAGAGACACTTCTTAACCCTGCAGTCTGTGTCCATCCTACAGTCACTGAGTGAAGTTCGGATGGACTTGCTCCAGAAATGCATATTCATAACAAAGAACCTGAGTAACCAGCTCAGATCCTGGAAATAAAGAATCATTAAAGCTGAAAAAGACCTCTAAGGTCATCAAGTCCAACCATTAAAACCCAGCTGCCAAAGACGAAGTTAGAACACCTCTTAGAGATAGGAGAGAAGAATGTCACCCCACAGACACAGGGACCCATCTCTGGAGTTCACAGCTTTAAGGAGCCTGAAAATTAAAACATCCTTGAGGCAGAAAATCCCCATCCAGACATACAACAGAAGGCTTCCTGCTCCAAAATCCTAACCTTTCTCTCCAGCTGAGAGTCACGGCTGGTCCCTAAAGAGAGGGGGATCCCGTGTGGGTAGGAGGGCAGAGCCAGAACCCTTCTCCTGCAGAGGAGGAGAGTTTTTACCATCACCACGGCTACACGCTCCCGTTTTCCCAAAGCTGTGGTGCAGGCACACTCTTGTGGCTGCACGGAGCCGGTGCACGCTGCCCGAGGCCAGCTCTGCGCCCAGCAGCCCGCAGGAGCAGCGGGGACTTCGCGGCTCGTCCTGCCCCTCCGAGGGGGCACCAGCTCCTTGCTCCCAGCCGCTGCATCCACAGTGATCCAGGACACTGTGGCAGCCCCCAGGAGTGGATAATTTTAGCTCTGCCGCGGGAATGAGCCTGGTTCTGAGAAAAGGGACACCCCAGCTGCTGGGCTGGGGATGGGGGTTTGGGGTCCCCAATCCATTAAGAGCCATGGGATTCGTGTCACCCCACACTGGGCTTCCCGTATGACTTTATTTATGCTGGGAAGAGGCTCTTGTTTATCCTGGGAACTGTCTCCTCATCCTGCCCAGGTGGGCAGCTTTGGATGCTCTCCATCTCCCACCCTGCAGCCTTGGAAGTTGGCTGCGGGTGCTGGATCTCCTCTGCCTCTGCTCTTTGGGGTTTTGCTGAAGGAGCACTGAGACCCTTCCTCGCTGGCAGCCTGGGTGAAAGCTCATCAGCCCTGCTTGTACTGAGTGAGGAAAAAGCTGTTGGCAATTGGCTGTGAAAATCAGAATGTCACCAAGTGGTGCTGAAAGTGGATTTTTTTCCCTTTTCCTTTCCCTTTTTTTTTTTCTTTTTTTTTTTTCCTTTGCTGTCAGGATATGCAGATCCCATCCAGGAGGCTCCACTGTGCATTTTCTGAGGTCCTGGGGTGCAACAGAGACACAGCACCAGTGACCCCACTGAGTTCTTCGTAGTCTGAGCAAAACCTCCTTTTCCCCTACTTTTGGGAATGCCCAGAGTCAGGAGGATTCCCCTTGTTTTTCTCCCCTCCTTCTCACCTGCTTGCAACATATCCCTGCCCTCTGGAAAACACAGAGGCTGTGGCCCTGCTGTACCAACTCCACGGGCTGTGCTGCTCATCCAGACTCTCTGCTTCCCAAAAGTCATCTTGGTGTGGCTCTGATCTGTGGGTTTCAGAGCAGGCTGTGTAAGGACAGGGATCCCTGAGACATCCCTGAGAAAAGCTGTCTCATGCTGCCAGTCTGAGCTACATATGCACATGAAAAGAGATGAATGGATGGGAAATAACTGGGATTGAAGTGGAATTACGAATGCCAGCATCAGTTGTCTGCTTTGGATGCATTCAGATGCATACTTCAACAGCAGGTTGTTCTCTGAGAGTTCCTGGGGTTGTTCCTGTGTATTTCACCTTGTTCCCATTCTGCCCTAACACTGGAGGGATCATTTGAGAAAGTTACATTTAAAAACCACCCCCAAGACTGAACTACCCAAGTTCAGCCCTGAACTGTTTGGTGGGGCTGTAGGGCAGGGAAGTGATTTGAACAACCACTGGGTCAGTGCCTTGAGTTTGTGATGACACCAAAATTGTCAGATTTTTGTCAGAAAATCCCACAGACCCTGGATCCTTGAATTACAGAAACCCAGAATGGTTTCTGTAATTCAAGGAAAGGGAATTCAAGGAAAGTTGGAAAGGGACCTTAAAGTCCATGAAGTTCCAACTCCCTGCCATGAGCAGGGACATCTTCCACTATCCCAGGTTGCTCCAAGCCCTGTCCAAACTGGCCTTGGACACTTTCAGGGATGGGGCAGCCACAGCTTCTGTGGGCAACCTGTGCCAGAGCCTCACCACCCTCACGGGGAAGAGTTTCTTCCCAATATCCCATTTAACCCTGTCTTTTGTCAATTTGAAGCCCTTTCCCCTTGTCCTGTCCCTCCATCCCTTGTCCCCAGTCCCTCTCCAGCTCTCCTGGAGCCCCTTTAGGCCCTGCAAGGGGCTTTGAGCTCTCCCTGGAGGTTTCTCTTCTCCAGCTGAACACCCCCAGCTCTCCCAGCCTGGCTCCAGAGCAGAGGGACTTCAGCCCTTGGAGAATGTTTGTGGCCTCCTCTGGACTCACTCCAGCATCTCCACATCCTTCTCAAGTGGAACCCTCAGACCTGAACCCAGTACTGCAGGTGGGTTTCTAAATATTAAATTTTTTTTATTTTCTTGCTGGTGGGAAACATGGCATATTTGCATTTTTGAGCCTGAATAGTTTTAATTCGTTTTTTTATTGTACAAGCTCAAGAGGAACATTTACTTTGTTTTCACTGATTAGTTATACAATTATTCCTTTCAGATACCACATGAACCATGAACCATAATATTGTATTCTTTGCTAATACATTTTGGCTGAGGTATTTACATGAAAACACAATACATAAATGTAATGAATTTTTCAAATGAACACATTGGTAATATAAAGTAATCTTTTCTTTTTTTTTTCCCATACACCAAAAATTCATTAAACTTTTCTCAATTAGCAAACTGACTTTTCTAAATAAGCTGCTGATTGAGCACGAGCCACGAGCTGGATTTGATAATGTTGGATGGTGTCTGTCACCAGGGAGGGAGAGATTATCTCTGCCAGCCCAGGGCAGGCATCTTCTGCTGGATCTGACACCTCTTGAAGGGGAGCCACTTCCAGCTGCTCACCAGTGAGGACTCAGGGCATGCTAATGCCTAAATGAGAATAATCTTCTGTCTAGGAGGTGAAATGAAGTCCTGGGCTGAGTCCAGCCTTCAAGCCTGTATCAGCATCTGTGCTGTGGCCAGCCAGGTCAGGGAGAGGAGGAAGCTGGGAATGAGGGAGGACAAAACCTGGTTTATTTTCAGCTGGATGAAGGCACAGATGTGGCTGTTCATGTTGCTGCAGAGCTACAAGTGTGGTAGAAGTGTTCAAAGCCAGGTTGGACAGGGCTTGGAGCAGCCTGGGGTAGTGGAAGGTGTCCCTGCTCATGGGAGGGGGTGGAACTGGATGAGCTTTAAGGTCCCTTCCACCCCAAACCATCCTGTGACTCTGTGGTTATGTACAATGATGACACTAAATGTTACAGCTGGAGAAGTAAAGTCATCCTCCTTCTGAAATCAGTACTGTACTCCTTTATTTATTGTTAATTTTATTAGTCTTCTTTTTATTTTCAATGGAATCCAGTGGTAGTAATTCCTTTTGTGGACTCCTTTAAATATTCTCTGCAGAAACCAGGGACTGATGCTAAAATCTTGGTGTCACTGAAGTTAGTGGGGAGCTTGCTCCTGGCTTTGTTGGGGGGATTTGGCTCTGGCTGAGTCTTTTTGTGTGAAGTGGAATAAATCCATCAGGAGTGGAGTGTCTCAGCACAATGAACACCTCCCAGTGCCTTTCACATAGATCACACTGTTATATCATGTGCCTGACCTACTTTGCTTTAATAAGCTCATCTGTGTGCAGTGGAAGATAAGCAAAACCACTCTTCTGACATGAAAATCCATCCTGTCTATCAACACGTGTGTGCTGCTCTTGGCAGGGGCTGATCCCGGGCTGATAAGGGCTGGTTTTCCCTCTCATGGAAACAAACTTCCACTGGCTTCCAGTGAGGCTCAGACTGGGAGGCCCTGGAAAAGGTTTCCCACAGAAGCTGTGGCTGCCCCCTCCCTGGCAGTGTTCCAGGCCAGGTTGGATGGAGTTTGGAGCACCCTGGGATAGTGGAAGGTGTCTCTGCCCATGGCAGGGGGGTGGAATGGGATGATCTTGAAGGGTCCTTCCAACCAAAACCATTCTGGGATTCTGTGACTTGACCCTGTTACAGGGCTGGGAAGGACAAGTCAGCTTCAGGGCCTGGACATGGACAAAGAGCAAGGAGTGGGATCAATGGAGAGACTCAAAAATTATGTTATGTTGTTCCTCATGTTGGGACATGCAGGGCTCAAGAGGGGGTTTGTGTCCATCTCCCCCTGCATGAGCCATGAATGCTTCTCCTTGAACACTTTGTTTTCACGGTACAACTCCCCAGGGTCCCCCTGGGGCCTCCCAGGGTTTCTGCTCCCGTGGGACAACCCAGGCTCTTGGTCCTGCAGAGCATCTTCGTGCTTGTGCTTCCCTCCAGGCTGCAGCTGGGCAAGAGCAGCCCCATCTCCAGCATCTCTGCTTCTGGATGATGGGCAGGATCAGAGAACCACAGAACATCCTGGATTGGAAGGGACCCTCAAGGATCATCAAGTCCTACTCCTGGCCCTACCAAGGCCCAAGAATCCCACCCTGTGCCTGAGAGCATTGTCCAAATCATCCCTGAACTCTGACTGGCTTGGTGCCTGGACCAGTTCCCTGGAGAGCCTGGATCTCCTGTCCTACCCAAAGATGTCATGTTCCCTTGGAAAATCCCAGCCTTTCCTGGGAAAGCTTCCCCCACCGACTGTGCTGGTATGTTGGGGTGTGTGTTATGGCTGTCACTGTCAGAGGCATCCCTGAGACACCCCCTCTGAGTTCAAAGCATTTCAGCAGTGCACCAAAGCTGGTTTGGCTCCCAAAACAGCTCCCACGCGCGACGTGGCAAATGACAAAGCTCGTTACCTGGGTCACGTTCTGGGACCCAGCTGGCAAATTCCTGTGTGAGAGAAAATCCTACCTGCTATGGAATGCCCTTGACCAGCCCTAAACCTGCTTTTCCTGGGCTGGGAGGAGATGGGAGCTCAGAGAGGCCTGGCTGAGCAGCAGGGAGGTGAGCAGGACCCTTGTCGTGAGCATGAGCACAGAACCAGGATGCATCTTGTGGTGCCCTCCCTCTTTCTTCTGTTTGTCTTTTTGCTTTGCTCGTGGATTTGGGTCAGTATTTTTATCTTTGCTTCCCTCTTTATTTATTTATTTGTTCTCTTATTTGTTCTCTTATTTATTTATTTTTTTTAACAGCGAGAAGATGGGAAAAAGAATAAATAAAGCTAACAGTGTTTAGGATAGACATTTGCTTTTCACACGCTCCCTGTTTTGGAGACACAGGGATTTTCCAAGCATTGCTTTGATTGATTCAGCCTTGAGGATGAGAGGTGGAAAAAAGAGCATCATTTCAGCCACTGGAAAAACATGATGGGAGCATCCTGCATGAGCTTCATAGCATCTCTGATCCTGACTTACCTCTATTTATTTTCTCCACCTGAAGAGCAGCAGGATAACCCAGTGTTATCAGGGTCTCAGGGCCTGATCCTGGCTCTGTTGGGACCAGAGGATAAACAGGATCAATGCCACAACAGGATAAATGCCTGTTCACAGGACAATGTTCCTCCAGCCTGGAGAGCTTCATGGCTTGCCCTGACCCCAACTTTATAAAGGTCTGAGGCTGCTACTATGAAAATACTGATCTGTGACTAAAAGAAAAGAGATTTTCTCTGGAGCAGAGGACAAAAGGAGTTGCAGCTTCTAGGTAGGAAAAACATGGAGACATAAATAAGGTCCCTGCCAGCCTCTGATTGAAGCAGCTGCTTGCAGGGTGTCATCCATGGAAAAACTGTTATTTTTCAGCCACCTGGCAACAGCAGCCATGACCTACAAGCTGCTTCTGTATCCAACAGTTGTGTTTGGGAGGAAGGATCAGATTTGTTCATGCCTAACCCGTTTAGGCCCCTGCGAAGCAAAACCCCAAAGCAAGAACTTGAAAATTAAGCACAAGTTTAAGCGCTTTGCTGAGTGGGGCTGGAATATCCCCCCTCACCTACAGGCTTTGAGGACCTCATTTTCTCACCCAGCTATGGTGGAAGGTAGTCTGGAAGATGGCCTGGTCCACTTCAGGTGTCAGTGTGCTGAAGAAGCTCTGAAGATGGATTTAACCCTTTGTGTTTTGCCAGTGAGATGAGAACGTGCCGCGAGAACCCACAGAGGTTGTTCTGATTCCTGGGAATTGGATACCAAGGTCCCTTCAGGGTCAGCAGAGCCTTTGTTTGCCATTCCTGATGTTAACATTTGGTCCTGTGGGACATCTTGGGCTCCTGTTCTTTCTGGTTAATCACAGCCTTTGTGCAGTCTCCCCTCTGCTGGGGGGGAAAGGCTAATGCAGCCCTCACTGTGCTACAGCTGCTGGCTGGGAATTGTCAATAGGTCATAAATAAATCTACCACTGCACAGGAAAGACAATGAGATTATACATCCTCCTACTACTGCCAATTACAGTAAGAGCAACAATTATAAGGTAGCACTCCTACAGCTACCCCGGGGAGAAAATGAGAGGAAAATGTTCCATTAGCCTAATGAAGAGAGAGTGGTGGAGCTACAGTCAAATTTTCTCACTATTAGCCCTGACTGTGTGCCACTAACACACGAGGGAAGCAGGAGTCATAGGGTAACAATTAAAGTTGCTGGCAATTAACCCCTGCCACGTGCATGCCTCTAATCTGATGAGAAAATTAAAAAGAGGCACGGCCACATTTTCTCACGGCTATGCCCAGAATGCACAAAGTGGCATTTGCAGGTGGCAATGAAGGTTTGTCACCACTGAGGCCTGGGAAGTGCCAGGGGTGCTGCGGATTTGGTGTTAAAATGCTCTCGGGGTGAGGAGGAGCCGTGTGGAGATGGCTTAAACCCCCTCTATTTAACACAGAGGAAAGAGTTGCTGCTGCATTTCCTCATTAGCCCGAGGAGAGGATGGAGTCACTGTGGGGAATTCTATGGTGTCCAGCCCTGCGATAGCCCCGGAGGAGGAAAAAAAAGAAGAAAGAAAGGTCGACTTTGGGAGTAGCAGTGGGAAATGTAAGAAATATCTTGCTGGATTGATACTTGCAAGGGGACAACGTGAGCCCTGGCTGACAACACCCACTGGCCACGCCAAGAGCTGCTTCATTTCTTGTGGGGTGGTTTGGTCAGTGCAGCCCAGTATTTACAAGGTTTCCTGAAATATTGCTGTTTACAGGACTTTTTAAGGGAAGAGAAAGACTGATATCTTGAAAACCTGCCCAGAACAAGCATTAAGTATTCTGATGTTCAGTGGTGGCTCCTGAGGTGTGTTGCAAAGCCACATATCAATTTTCAGATCAAAAGTTCTGGACTAAAATTCCAAACTCAAGCTAGCATGGACCCAGGCCTACTCTTCAAGTTCCTCATTTCTGCTGTTGCCCCTGTGTCAAGTTAATATTAGCTTGAGGATCACGGTAAGGATCCAGATTGGCATCTGGCTGGGGGATTTGGCCTGGGATGGGAATTGGCTTTATTTCCACACCCCATAAAATGTGAGAAGGGAAAAATCTCTTTTCAGACCTCACACAGACTCGTGGTGTTGGAGTGCCTCAACGCCACTCGGGCTGTAACAAAATTATCCTCAAAAAGCCCCTCTGTAGGGGATGTCAGGACCTTCCTGGGATCACTTACAGATCCTTCCCTCAGGGAAACAACAGCCGTGCCTTTACCAAGGGGCTCCTGGCCAGGCAGCTTTGGTCTGGAAGCCACATCCTGGAGCAGGAATCAGCCCATGGTGCTGTTATGGGGTTATGGGGTCTTCTGTCTGCAGCTGCCCCTGTTCCATCTGTGCAGGATTACGTGCACTTGCCCCACATCCCAGGAGGGTTTGTGGCACCTTCCCAGCACAGATTTTTAAGCCGGCAGGGTCAGCTGGACCATCCCATCTCTGCCACAGGAGGGGCTGTAAAGGCAGGAAAAGGAGCCCCTCGTGCTCGAGCTGGGCATGGCTCCCAAGCAGTCCTGGATGCCTGGAGCCTCCCTGCGGGACCCTGGGCACCTGCTGGGGCCCCTTCAGTGCCACCCAGGCACTGGGATGTGCAGCTCCAGCCTCTTCCTCCCCGGGGCTGGGGCACCTGCCCTGAGATGGCTCCTGCCTTGCCATTTTGGGGAGCAGCCACGGACTAAGCCGTGCTAATTCCCTTGTACAGCTTTAGATCGTTTAGATCCTCCTGCAAGCTCCACTGGACCATGCTTTTCCTAACTTGCTGCTCAGCAAGAGGGCAAAAAAGCAGTTTCTGTCATGCCTACAAACACAAAAAGGCTCTCCATCCCTCTCCTTGCCTTTCTTTCCTCACTGTGAGCTCTCTGCCTTCTGAGATGCCCATCACTGTCACAGATTTACTTTATTCTTGGTAACTCGTTTCTGAGTCTCAAAGAGAACTTGGCATCCATTTATTTGTCTGACATTGGGAATAGGAAGCAGAGGGGGAGTCTCAAAGCCAGCAGAGAGGTTTGGAAGCACGAAGGAATGATGGCTAAATCCTAATTTCCTGCTCAGAGAGGGTGTCCCGGCACAGCCCCTGGATGATTTGTTGCCAGAGTGATATTGGGGCAGGAGGGAGCTGGGGGAGGAAGATGATGGTTCTGAGACCACCTTGAACTCTCCAAAGAATCCTTTCCATAAGTTAGAGGTGGTGGGGCTAAAATCTTCACTGCTCAGAGTGTAGTAATTTCAGAGCTGACATGCACTACATGGCAAATCTGATTTCCACTTTTAGCCCTGTTAAGAGATAAGGAACAGTGATTATTATAATTACGACGTGGTTACTTTATTGGTTAAATTAACATTTCGTTGTTGGGGTTGCTGTGCAATATACAATATTATTTTACCTACTGTGCCTTCAAAGTCATCTTGTCACAGCAACAGCATGGCAGCATGGAAAAAGCCTTTTAACAAGTAGGTAAATACATGCCTTTGGGGGAGGCAGAGTGATAATTATGTCAGCTTCAATACATTTGACAGTGAAAAAAAAAAAGCTAAAAATAAGTTGAATCAAAAATGAGAGAAAATACTGAATGCTTGAAATAAGGCCACTGGAATTAAAAAGGTGCAAAATGTTTAATACTGTGGCCATGCTCTTTGGATCAGGTGTCAGTAGTCCAACTATTCAGAGTGCTGGGTTGCTTTAGGTTTACAAGGGTGTGTTAAGGGATCCTATAGAGCTTCTCTGGGGATTTATAAAGGGAGATTTATTGCAAATCCCACCTAGAGTTGAACAGGTATAAAATCACAGAATGGTTTGGGCAGGGACACCTTCCACTATCCCAGGTTGCTCCAAGCCCCATCCAACCTGGCTTTGGACACTTCCAGGAATCCAGGAGCAGCCACAGCTTCTGTGGGCACCCTGTGCCAGGGCCTGCCCACACTCACAGCCAAGAATTTGTTCTGTATATCTGGCTTAAATTGCCCCTCTTTCAGTCTTAACCCATTTCTCCTTGTCCTATCAGTACAGCTCCTGGCAAGAGTCCCTCTCCAGTGAGCTCATTTTGTTGCATACATGAATAAAAGAAATAGAGGACACTTTTCCTCTCCATCCTTTCTTAGTGCATGATGATGCTCCAAGTCTTTCTGCAGAGTCCAGGGACAGCTAGTAGTAGATTTTTGCTCGAGCAAATTGTTTAAGGTGAGGCTTTTGTGGAATTTGGTGGCAGCGTTGTGCCAGACACAAAGCAAAGATGGGCAAGAGGTACCATGGGAGGAAAATGACACAAAGGATGTTTCATGGAAGTTTTGGGCTTTCAGGAGGAAAACAAAGCAAAATCTCCTTGTGGGCATGGGGGTCTTGTAGCAGAAGCTTTGTTGGACAGAGTGGCCTCATTGCAACTCAAGCTGGTGCAGCTTTGGAGATCAAATGGACCTTGGTCATCATCCAAGGCTGGCTGAGTGTGGCAGCAACCCCCCAGCACGGGCTGGAGTTATTGTGGCTCATTCTTTGCTTCCTGGGAAGAGCCAGAGTGAGCACCCCGTGTTTGCTGCAGCACGCACCTTGCTGTGTCACCTTGGGATTTACTCTCCTGATGGATCTGGAGTGTGGGGCAGGAGAGATTTTATGGCCCGTGGAATGCTCCAGTTTGGGATCTACAGGCGAAAGATCACCCCCAAAAAGCTCTTGCCTTTCTAGAGAGAGGTGGCCAAGAGCAGCCAGCGCACAAATCCTACCCCTGGGACCAACACTCTCCTTGCTGACGGTCTCTCTGGTCTTTCCTTCCACTCCGCCCCCAGATACCAAGAGGAAGAGAAGGAAACCATGGAAAAATAGAAGAATTCTATCTGTGAACGCGCACTCCCTCAGCTCTTGTCTGTGGGCCAGCAGGCAGGAGCAGCAGGAGGGAGTAAAGGGATTTGGGGCTTAGCTTTCCCAAATAACTGACAAGGACAGAGCTGGATTTGAGGTCGTTACTGCTAAAAGCATCAACACCAGCCCTGCTCTCTGCTGTGTGCAGAGCCAAGGAGGAGGGTGCCAAAGGGGATTGTCCCCTTGTAGCAGCTGTCCCAAGACTTTTAGGGCAGAGTTCTGGAGATGGTGAACCTCACTGGGACATCCCCAGGCACAGGAGCCTCCACGGGACCAGCCCTGCCATGAGAGGAACTTGTTCACTGTGATTGTTCTTCCAGTTCAAACCATTCACTTGAGTCCCAGCTGGGCATTTCCCCTTTCCTTTCCCCCAGCGTTTTATCCTACAGGTACAAAAAAGCACGTGGTGCTTTTTTATCTGTAAAATAAAACCTGGGTCATAATTCAGAAGAAAGATGCCTCATGAGGTTCTTATGATTTCCTGCTCGTGTCCATTCCCCCAGCACAGATTCCTCTCCATCTCCTTCTCCACAACTCATTGAAAGTCAGAAAGGTTCAGTGAAATTGCAGCTGTGAACTTGGAGTTATTCCTTTTACAAACTAATGAGTTTCCCATGAATATGGGGCTACACAACCACACACAATTAAACAATGCCCCCACACAAGTTTGCATTTGTACAAAGCATTGATTGGACAATTTGAATTAATTATTTGCTGTGTGCCCTGGTCTTCATGAAGGAAAGCAAGAGGACTCTTGCATGAAGCACATGGCAAGTCAGGCACATACATACAATGACATTATTTTTGAAGAGAACCTAATTTGGAATCAGAAAAAAATCCCCCACAATGTGCTTTTTCCTTAAAAAGGAGTCCTTGTGGACCAAAGCTTTCTCCTGAGGGTAATCTTCAAAATCTGACTGTCCTTTCCTTAGGCTGGGAGCAGGAAATATATTTTATTGCTTTTTTCCCCCACAATAAAATGCTTGTTCCCACTACTCTCCTCTCCAAACGGTGCAGCCCATCCCGAGCGGCCGAAGATGAGACTAATCTACCTCCAACACGCCAATAAATAAAATGCAAATGTTTGTCATAAGAATGCCTCCATTGTCAGCTCCATCCCGGGATTTTTCAACCTTTGACTCCCAGCGGTGACCGGCTGAGTAGCAACAGCCGAGTGCTGAAAGAATTTTTCAACAGCAATTTGCTTGTTCCAATTTGCTTTTCAGGGCTGCTGCTCAGGATTGCTGGCCGGGGCTGTAAAAGGATCTCGTCCTATTAATTTGGCCCAGCTTCCCCTCTTGTTCTCGTCATATTCAGTTTCTCTGGGGGTTCCAGTGAGTAAGTTAATTGAATTGGAAGTGCCACCAGGCGCTGGCCGGCGGATCTACGGTTTCATGTAGGAAAAGCTGCTCCCACCGGCCGCAGAAACAGATACGGGCACCTGTTGAGGAGGTGAAGAAATGTCTGGAGATGATTTATTGCCCGTGGCAATAACTCCCAGTTCTGCTCTCAGACTGGCCAGACAATACAGATCCCTTCCTCTGGCATCGTTCATTCTCCAGCCAGATCCCTGGGCAAGCGCAGAGCAGGCTGAGGGGCAGGGTGGATGTGCTGGAGCAGGGATTGGGAGCGCAGTGATTTTGGAGGAATGGGCTGATGTTCACTTCATTCTCTTGTTCTCTCTGTGGCTCCAAGCCAAATGTGACTATTTTTGCAATGCGAAGTGCTATTATTCCCGATTGCCCAGTCAGCAATCCCAGGTCACCCTCTGGTATCAATAAATACAACCAGCCTGACAGTGATTCTACTGGCACTCAGTAAAGCTCAGGGGTAAGTGTGGACACACTTTTTCTGCCAATGAGTAGAAAAATGGAAGCAAAAATCAGTTCATGATTGCTGTTGCACTTTTAGTGAGGTTTAGGGGTGAAAGGTGCATAATATTGCACTCCCAAGTCTTGAAATTGGGAAAATTCTTGTGAAAACTGGAAGAAACCTTGGAGGAGTCCTGTCAGTGGCAAAGTGATCCTGCCTGATTTGTGAATATAATCCAGAGTCTGTTTCTAAGCTTTGTTCAGATTGCTGCAGCCACCAGAGGTTTTCCCATAGTGAGGCACCTCTGCTCACCTGGGCCATCCCAGGGAGCTGCCGTGGCCTGGGATGAGGCTGGATCTGCTCCAGGCTCGGAGGGGACAGGAGCTGCTGAGAATGACCCTAAATGCTTGCAAAGGCCGAGCTGTGATAACAAAGTCATTCCCAACCTTTTCCCATCCCCAAAATGAAGCCAGACTGTGAGGAAATGTCAGTCTGGATGAGAAACACATGACAGAATAAAATAAAAGAGGGTGAGGGTGAGGGTGGCTGAGTTGAAGGAGCAGAGTGAAGACGTTTGCAGCGCTCACACCATGGAAGGCTGCAGCAAATCAGCCACACCGATGAACCACAGAATCATAGGAAGGGACACCTTCCACTACCCCAGCGAGCTCCAAACCCCGTCTGGAACACTGCCAGGGATGATGGGGCAGCCGCAGCTTCTGCGTGTAACCTGCGCCTCGCCACCCTCAAAGGGAAGAACTTCTTCCCAACATCCCATCCAGCGCCGCCCTCTGGCATCTCCAACCCAGCCCCTCTCGCGAAATGCCCTCGCCCTGAGAATCCAGCGTCGCGGTGACCCCCGGAGAGCCCGGACCCCGGAGGCTCCATCCCTCCCCGCGGCGCCGCTCCGGTGCCGCCACAGGGGGGCAGGGACGGCCTTTGGAGAGCGCCGGCCTCTCCCGGGAAAGCCGCGGCGGCGCCGGAGCGAGCGGAGCTCCCCCGGCCGCCACCCCCGCCCCTGGCCGGGAGCCGGCGGTGCCCGCCCCGGGAGGCGCTTCGGGGGACTTCTCCTCTAGAAATACCGCTGAGGGCCCAAAAATAGAGACTACCCGCGTTTCAGAGATGCTGGAGGAGCCTTGCGGTTTTGTGCGAAACCCTGTTTATTAAGCAGTTAACCATCAGATTAGTATAAATAATTAGTGAATGGTTTTTAATGTCATCGGCATAGAATATCGTCCCGTTATTAGGTATTTGATGAAAGTTTTTTATTGCTCGATTTGGGGAAAACAGCCAACAAAACTGATAAATGCCATTCAGCTGTTTTGCCGTAAGACATTCCCCATCTTATTTATGTACTTATATATGTATTTATTGTATATAGACACAAACACAGACTCACACAAATATCACAAAGCAGCAACACGCCCTCCCCACTTTTCTTTTTGCTCAAAACAGGGGTGAACATTATCTGAATCTCGTACAGATACAACCCAATTTTCTAAATAATTTAATGTAAATTAAATTTTTCTGAAATTATTTTCGAAATAATTTAATTTAGCTAAACCAAGTCATCAATTATCTGTCACTGATGAGGCACTACAGAGACTAGCATGGGGTTTGTGGCTCTTTGCTTTGACTGCTTGCACTCCCCCCATATTTATTATGCAGACAACAGTTTGGGCTTATTTTCAAATATAAATTTCTCTCCCGCACTGGCTCATTGCAGAGTTCATATAGTCAATAAAGCAAATACGGAAAATATTTAAAACTCTCCCATCTTATTTTTTCCTGACTTGTAAGTGGGTAAACTTCCCTTGGAAAGCACATGTAACATTATATTTGCTAGAAAGACCCTAAAGCCTTACGGACTATCACATTACTCCAGAGTCTGGCATTTCTTGAAAGGGATTTCTTTCTTAAAGCCACTACACTTTGTAATGTAGTAATGGCTCTTGAGAAGCTGTTACTGTCTCGAGTGCAAATCCTTCTTATCTTGTGTATTATTGACCTGATCAAGTGTGATGGGGGCCTCCGATGAGCCTTCGGGGGGATTTTGGGGCTGTGGAATCCCACGAGGAAATTTTCATTGGAAATTAAAATTTCCCTGCCCGTGGCTGGCAGAGGGTTGGGACTGGATGATCTCTCAGGTCTCTTCCAACCCAAAGCATTGCAGGATTCTGTGATTCTATAAAATGTGAGCAAATAAGGAGGGGATGCAGCTGGGATGGAGGGACCCCAGGGCGGGCTCCAGCCCCTTCGTGTGGAAGAGCTCACCCTGCAGAGCAGCTTTTTAAAAATTCCAATTATTTCACACAAGGGAGTAAAAAAATAACAACATAGATGAAGGATGGTTTACAGTTTGCCCGTGGAGTGGAGAAATACCCAAATACAACCCCAATTCTGCAAGGACTTATGAGGATGGTTATGCTTTAGGAGGTTGATTTTAACAGATCCTAAGGACAAGGAATTTGTTTAAGCAACTGTTTGATATCTCAGGAAAGGTAAAGTCCTAAAAGTAAAATAAGATAATTTTCCTCCCCTCTGTCAGCCCTATTTACATACAAACAACCCCCCTAAAATCACCGAGTTCTGAGTGGAAATCCCAGCAGCCACTTTCACCACGGGGAGAATCCCATAAATGATATTGTTCCGCCTTTCCCCTCGGATAGGGAAATGCAGCTTTGTGCCCAATCCCCTAATCAGCTTCTCACGGGCTGACCCAGCTAAACCCAGGATCAGGACCGTGCTCTCGTGGTCGCTGCAGCATTTTTTGGAGTGGATGCTGCTACAAAATGATGTCATAATTCACCAAAGAGGGAAAACATATCGGCAAATGAATAAGCCGAATAAAAAATGCTTTGTTTCAGATGTCAGGCAGCCAAGGAGAAGTTGCCTGAATTTTTTTTTATTTTAGGGGATGACTCTGTCATCTGTAGTGATTTACTTTGCTTCATGAATAGGTTTTGGCACAAGAATTTAACGCCATGCCTGCTGGAGGTATAAATATGTGTCCGGGCATACAAACCTGCCCCAAAATGATCCCAAATGAGCCATGAGAATGGCAGCAGGCAAGACCTGATGTTCCTAAGGCAAAGGTCAACTAAAAAAAAGGATGTTAACAAACAGCCCTTTAGTTAAAAAGGTGGGTTTTTTTGTTTTTTTCAAGAATTACATCTTAAATTCCAACAGACCAGGTTTAGGAGTTACTGAAAGTGAGATTGATCCATCCCTCAGCAGAAATTTCTTGTTCTGATGTAATTTGGGTTGTTAGATCTATTATCAGTTTTTAAAATATACGCATTTATAATTTATGTAATATCCATTTATATATCTATTATATATGAATAAATATATATAGTCGCTGGAGAAGTGCAAAAGGGATGTTTTTTAGCAAAAAATGAAGAAATAATAGCTGAAAATTGGGAAATATCCTCTTTTCCCGAAAGCAAAGGTCTTTTCCACGGTGCCACACGCTGATCTGAAATAAAGAGGCAGCTCTGGAAGAGTGAAAACCTGGCTGAAAGCGGGGTCAGAACAAAAATATCCCAAGGAGTGGGAATATCTCGGGTCGGGAGCCGCCGCTCGGTCAGGACCAAGCCCCGCTTGGTATTCAATTGACTTTCTAACTCGGGAGACAGGACTTTCCATCTTCAAATACTGGGAATAGATTGCATTCCTGGCCCTTCCCTTTGAACGGCTGGGGAGAATAAACGCACACCCCGGCCGTGTTCTGGTGATCTCCCTAATCTCGGTTGCACTTTGTCAGGACGAGGTAACTGGTAGTTAAGTGAAATACCTTAGATCAAAGGGGGATTAATCGCCAACTGAATCCTTGCTGAATAAACCTGTCATTCAAGAAAATTATTTCCACTGAACTTAGCAGAGGATTGAAGGTATTTGCATAACAGGGACCCCACCGTACTTCAGCCAGGTTAAAAGGTTCAGAATTCAGGCAGTGTTTAGCTTTTTGGCTCCTTTTCCTTTCAGCGGCCCTGTACAATGGTTTTTAATCTGATAATGCAGCTAACTATCTAAATGATGTCAGAACAGGAAAGTATTGCAAAGTTTGGCTGAGGGATGGATCAATTTCACTTTCAGTAACTCCTAAATCTGATTTGTTGGAATTTAAGATGTAATCCTTACAAAAAAAAAAAAAAAGAAAAAAAAAACAAAAAAAAAAGAAGAAAAAAGTCCCTTTAAACTGAAGGGCTGTTTATTAACATCCTTTTTTTATTTGACCTTTGTCTTAGGAACACCAGGTCTTGCCTGCTGCCATTCCTGGGGCTCTTTGGGACCGTTTTGGGCAGGTTTAGACCATCAGTGATGCCCATGGATCTGTGTGCCAAAGATCAGGTGGATCTGGGCAAACACACAAACAGATTTTCAGGCTTTTTGCTTGTTTTTGTTTTTTTCCCTTTTTAAGCCCATCTTTCAGAGGTCATGCTGAATTTGAATGTAAGTGAGAGGGAGATAATTAAATAACAGGACCCAATAGGCTCCCATCATTTTCTAGGATCAGCCTTTGGAGGAGATTTAAGTGCCACAGCCTCGCTCAGGGTTTGTTGTGGGGTTGTGGCGATAATTTTAAACCTCACAAATTATCCCTGTTTTATGGCAGCTGCTTTTGGCTGTGACTTTTCACTAAGAATTCGTTTCTTCGAGAGTGAAGAGGGGCCCTGCCAGGGCTGGAAGGCAATGGCTTTTTAATCTGTGCTATAGAAATTGGGAAAAACTGTTAAAATATATGTATGTATTTCTGAGGAATGCTTTATGCTGTTTCCCTCCCCAGCCTTCCTGGAGTTCATTTGCAAGAGCTCCTACCTCTCCTTCCTTTGGGGCATGTGGAATGATGTCAGGCTACATGGAGGACGTCAGGTTTCATAATCAGATTTTGACAATAAATGGAATTTAGGCACTTCTGCATCCAGCCCGAGCCCGACACCATTCATTCTTGCGGTGGGCGCAGTTCATATTCATCACAAACTCAAAGCATCTTTCAAGTTAAAAAAAATCACAAAGAATGGTTATCAAAGAAAATGAATAAAATCCATATTGAGATAATTTTTTAGAAAATGATTGAAGTTTTAACCCAAGAAAGGACTCTTAGAGTTTCTTATAGCTTAGAATAAGAACATGTCAATCACGATTAAGCTTCTGGAATTGGAATCCCTTTGAAATGCAGCTGTTTCTTCTTTAATTGTGGCAGCGGACTCAAAAGAAAAGAAAGGTCCAGCCTTAAAGATGAGTAAGGAATACAAAATAGCTCAGGATTAGTTGTGGAGTTCAAAGGTCGCTAATTACACTAAGGAGTTCCCAGACACAGGGAAAACATTAAACAGGTCACCTACCAAACGGGAAACAGACTTTGACTTCAAAAAAATAAAGAAAAAGGAAAAAGAAAGGTCCTGAAGAGATAGGTTTCTAGAGAAAAATCAAAAGCGCCCAGCTGATCTCATTGGGGAGAGAATGGGATGGGTTTAGTTCTCTGCTGTTACGTGTCTCTACAAATGGCATCAGGCTTTCAAAATTTATCTAGAGCTTGACCAGGTTTCTTGGAGGCCTCGTAAAAGCAAGAAGGAGAAAAGGGGGTGGGCCCGTGGCTTAAAATATCTGATTTTCAGTTGCACTGTGGGTCAGGAGTCCTTAGGAAAAAAGCATCCCTGAGGGCTGAGAGCTCCCTGTAGTATTTGGCTTGATTTGCTGAGGGTGTGGCATCCTGGGGGACAGGTGCATCTTTAATGGGAGATTGATGGGAGATCTCCTTCAGGAGAGTCCTCTGGCCCCTTTGAGGGCAGTGAGGTTTGGCTGGGGGAGCAATGGGCCATCCCAATCCCTGGGAGAAGCACAGCTCCTCTCTTTTCCAGCTCCTCCCTGGCCCCCTCGACTTGGGATGGAGTGGTGGCACTGCTGTCCTCCCACACATGCAGCACTCCAGTTCCAAGGATGCTGGTTTCCTTGGAAAGCCTCTTGGGAACACTGCCTGGGTGTCCTGGGTGTCTGCTGCAGGGCTGCAGAAAGCAAGGACCCCATGGTCCTTTGGATGTGGGTGTGAGTGGAGAGCGACGGTGCTCTAATGCCAGCCTGCTCACAAGAGAGGGAATCCCCATTTTTAGGGGAAAAGAGCCTTTTTTTCTCTCAGGTCCTGCTCCCCTGCAGGGGGGAATACCTCCTTATTGAATTACCACCTCATTCCTGCAAAAATCAGCAGATTGGTGCATCTTAGGGCAACATGAGATTTGGGGAAATAAGGAAGAGGAATTTTACGTGGTCAATGAGTGGCACCTATCCCCATGCTGGGGTCCTACTTGTTCCCCAGGATGTCCAGGGGAGTCACAGAGTTAAATCTCTGTTCCCTGCACCTGAATTGTTGTATTGGGCTTGTGTGGCAAGATTTTGGTAGCAAGAGGGGAATACAGGCATGGGAACGAAATGTAGAAACAACCCCAAGGTGTCCGTGTGGGATTCCCAGTGACAGCCATACAGCAGCTCTCCCAGGGAAGCTTGTACTTCCCAAATTAGGATCCACAAAATTCTCATCAAATGTCTACTTCAGGATCGAGGGCTGCAGGGATTTCCTGCCATGGTGCTCTCAGGGTGCATTCAGCTTTGTGTGGGCTTGGTTTTCCCCACTGTAAAAGGTGTTGGTAGTACCTTTTATTTTGTCTGTCCCCTAAGGATGAGAGAACAGGTGGTGAGAGACTCAGCAAAAGTAGTGAGGGACAAACATGGACTTACAAACTGTCTCCTGGCTTAAATCTCAGCAGGGCTTGTCCAAATAGGACAAAGCGTGGCCAGTTCCTAGGACAGCATGAATAAACAGGGGACAACCATGGAATGTTTAATGCCTCATTGTTTCAGTGTTTGCTGGTAACAAATGGCCACAGCAGTTAACGCTGGTAAAAACAGCAAAAAATTGCAGAGGTGGGAAGGGCTGAATTACGTGAAAAAAGTGACTAATTCCAAAATATCTGAAGGAACAGGATTTACCTCAAATTTCTTGAGGGATTGGCATTTACCATCTTGGAGCAGTCACCAAATACCTTGGTGAGGGGAAAAGGCTTCCAGAAAATTGGAAAACCATCAAATTACTGAGTAGTGATCAGTGACAGATTTGACAACATGGAACTGTGTTAGGGGGACTCATTCCCTTGTGTGGTGAGAGGAACAGGAATTGCAGCTTCTCAGCCTCTGGGAACCTCAGTGCAAATTCCCCATTTCCTTCCACGTTAACATTTGGGTTAAACAAAACAGTTGGGCTCTAAAACACGTTTGGTGAGGGTTCCCCAACACCACTGGATTTGGAAATCTCAGCCATTTTTGCTGTGTTTAGTGGGTTATACATGGATTTTGCATTATGTTAATTTCATAGAGGTCTGTTACATCAATTCTCGTTGCCAACTAATGTTCTGTCTCACCTCAAAAGCTTTGAGTATATTTGCTTTAAATTAATTTTAATTGCTCTTTCTTACATTACTCCCAAACTTTAATGAAATTAAACAAATTAATTTCACTAATGAAGTGAGTTCCATATTAAATCCTTAATATTTATATCCTTTTCTTTTTTTTGGCGGGGGAGGGGAATGTCAGGTCTGCAACCATTATCGAAGTCCTTATATTTATTGTTTTCAGTTCTTTGCATCTTAGTTTTCTTCTGGGCCTCTGAAACACAATGCAAAGTCTGGAGACTTCTTTTGCAAAGTCTTTTGCACAGTTACCTTCACAAAGATCTCATATAATCTATGCCGGTGAAAAAATTATAAACAGAAGCACTTTGAGCAGCAAACACTCTCGTAGAAGAAACAGCACTCTGTACCAAAAGAAAATTCTTGGGATTTTCCCTTTAACACATTTTTAAAGAAACCGTTGTATTAAAAACTTATTTTATTAAAGAGAGCTAATGGAGTGCCACTGAACTTGATCACCTTTAGAGTCCACCAGAACCTCTGTCAGGTACCAGCTCTGCCCTGGGAGTCCTGAGGCTCATGTGAGCTCTACATCAGATCTTCCTGATTTAGGTTTTGAAGGGCTTTTCTCCTTTCATAAAACAGGACAAGTGGTCAGAGCACATACAGAAACAGTGAAATTATGTGGGCAACTACAGAGGGAACAGAGAAACACAAAAAGGTTTAGTCATTTGTAACTCCTTGAACTCTTCCAAATGTTATCTACCCAGTGTCCCCTAATTTAGTGAGTTTACTAAGATGAGTTTACTATTTTCCTACCTTATTAATATTTATGAAGGATCCCTGAGCATGGGCCCTTCCCAAAGGCTTGGAGAAGCTCTCCCTCTGGCTTCTCCCCCAGCGTGGGTGTCCCACGGGGGTTGCACAGTGCTGGGTGAAGCTGTGTGCCTTTAACCCGGTGTGCTTTGCTGCCTTCCCCGATCCTGGTGCTTTCCAAAGAACAGGGTGTGCTGCACACCCACATCTGCAGAGAGATCTCAGCCGCTCTCAAAAAAGGCAGACAGGGCTCCTTCCCCCTATTTTCTCACTACAGAGCTGTCCCTGAGCAGAGCACTGCAGCAAGTGTGGAGCAAACCTTGGTAACAAATCGAAACAGGTGATGGCTGACCTGAGGTTGTGAAAAACAGCCCAGGGCCAGAAGGGAAACATCAAACATCACCTGCCCCTCCCTCCCTCCAAACCTGCCCTACTGCGAGCGTGCAAAGCAGTTCATAATTTCAATTCACAGCTTCTGTAAAATAAATGGCGTTTTTAGCTTACCAAAGCCAGAGCCCTCCGTTCCTGAGCACCACAACTCCCCTAACCATGAGAGAGTCAGAGACAAGGGTGAGAAACACAAAAGGATCAGGATTTAGCAGAATCACCTTCTATTAAGTGCAAAGGGTCTCCTAAGATACCACGGACTCAGGCAGTGCCATTGCTTCCCAGAATTTACTGGGGAGTTGTTTGAGTAAGAAAATCCATTCCTGCAGAGTGCTGCCGTGCAGAGCAGAGCTCTCACCTTTCTCATGGGTAGGTGGAAGCCAAACACCATGGCCTGGTGTTCAGAACAGGCTCTAAACCCTTCCAGCAGAGAGAGATCCTCTTCCCCCTCCCACCGTGGTGTCCAGGCATGTGGACAGCTCCAGCAGGAAGGGGCTGGGTCCTGGGCAGAAACACAAACTCACCTTTTGCTGCTAAGAAGAACAGACACATCAGCTGTGTGAAACAGGGCACAGAGCATAGCTCTGTTTTCTAAGTTTGCACAGCAGTTTCAGCTCAACAGCGTTTCACAAGAACGAATCCACCCTCTAGAACATTACCAATCCATCAGATTACTCTATCAATCTAATCATAGATTAGAACTTCCCTCCTTGCACAATCCCTGATCTGATTTACCCTACACAGCACAGCGAAACACGAGGCAGGGCAGGAGCAGCTGTTAGGACTCAGCAGCCTCTGCTTTTGTGCTGCTCTCCAGGTTCTGGCAGCTCCTCACCAGCCCTTCAGAATCTGCACATTTCCTGGTAACTCTCCTACAGTCCATTTCCTGTGTTCCTGCAGATCTCAAAATTAGAGGTTTGCATCTGTAAATTGAGACTTTTCCCACCTAGTTTTCCAGGAAAAACAACTCAGCGATGGTTTCTCAAAATTCCAGCAAACTTAGCTGATTCTGCTTCCCCAGAACCAGTCTTGTGAGCTGAAAACCTCATTTCACTTGCTCTGCTTTCAGAGCAAGAAGTTCACAGGCATGTGTGCGAGAGAACTCACCACTTCTGCTGGCAGAGGCAATAAAGATTCCTTAACTAAAATTGACTCCACTTTCGGAGGTGCTGCTCATGCCATATTCCTCCTCCTGAAAATCCTTGTAAATTACTGACTGGTGTGTATTCTGTACACATCTTGTAAAAATAAGAGAACTTCTGCTTTGAACTGTTCTCTGAATCTGGAGTTTGGTGAGATTCTTGTGACTTCAGGGCAGGAATAGGATGCTGAAACTTTTCCTATCCTGCAATGGGAAACCAGTGAAGTAACTGGGAGTAACTGGGAATCTCAATGTCTGTACCTGTAACACCAGGGACATATTTTGTGCCAGTTTAAGCTAGAAGGGAAAGTAAAACCAGCCACAGCAAGTACATTTCAAATTGTCCTCTCTAGGCTGTCAGCCAGGACTCAACACTTTAAAACCAATTTATGTTTTTAAGACAAGTGACCTCCTGTTTTCCATCAACAGAAATTTTTAAGAACGCATAGAAAGCAAAAGCGCTAAAGAATATTTATTTTACTGTATCATGACATAAATAAATCTCATTAACACTGTTCTTTGTTTAAATATAAAAATGATTCCCAAGTACATTAGTCAAGTAAGGGCTTGTACACCATAGGTGCTGGTGCTTTGGAATTCCAGATGTAGTAATCGGAAGCAATCAGTTCCCGGGCTAAAGGGAAAAAACAGGCAAGAAAAATAAGCATTACAGGGTGCCTTACAATCAGACATTCCTTCATCCAAGTTAAGTGACTGCTAATCCATCCTTACCAGTTTACAGAAAAGGTATAATGGCCTCTTTAAACTGTAAGACTCTTACTATTATTTGAAAATCGTTTCTGATAATGAGACATTTAAAGTCTCAGCTTCAATTACCTTTACTAATGTATCAGTCATGAGCTTAAAATTCAAACAGAGGTTAAGTCAAAAGCAGGTGGATGGCTTGGATTTTGTTCAATGAATATAAATTGCATGCTCGATATAAAACATGAAAACGTTGCTTTTTCTGTGTTACAATTTAGGGCAGAGTGTGACCTGTCACAAAATTAACAGTGTAGACCATGCTTTTAAAAGGCATTTACAGAGTACTGCTACCATGACTGGCAGAAGTTGCAACACAGAGACAGCTACAAATAAAAATGCTTCCATGAGGCAGAGCTGCTCAGGTTTAATGAGTCCTTTCTGAGTGCTATTTAGGATATTTTTGGTGCAGGCTTGGCAGTGCTCATGTGCTAACCAAAAGCAGATTTGGGTTCTGCTTCACACATTCAGTGTAGAGCCACATCCACCACACCGTGCTGGTGTGGTGACACTGACAGCAGCAGTGTCACTTTGCATGCAGGAGTCGAGTTCTGTACCTGGGTACTGCCAACCCACCTGAAATGTCTCCAACAAAGGTGTCCTAAACAAGGGGCCAGGCTATGGAGGATCATTCCCTGTGTCCCCAAAAAAAGTTCTGCCATTCTAGAGAACATAGGAACCAGCACAGGGCAGAGAGCCTCAGAGAGAGGCTGACTTTGTAAGAGCTCTCATCCCAAAGGGAGAGGCCAGTTCCTACTCCAGGGATGCTTTAAACATCACAAAAAAACCCCAACTCAAAAGCAGAGAACGGAAGTCCAACTTTAGTTACGTAATTTTAGTCATTGACACCCAGTTCACAACTTCAATTCAATTTTAGCAACTCACATGCAGTAATTTTGGGCTTCCCTGGAACAAAGATCTGAACAGAATGCTGGTCTACGTAACATCCAGTAAGTGTAAAGTCTGGGATCCTAAAATACAGCTACAAAAAGAGAGGGAAAACACAAATCAGATGCACATTGTCACCCTTGCTGTGCAAATCCTGGCAATCTGTCTCACATCCTCTGGCTGTGTAAGGATACTCCAAAGTGACAAGATGTCAAATCCTCTAGGCAAGTAAACAAAAATCCATGCTGAGAATATGAGATTTTAAATCAATGTATCTTCAGTTGAAGACAATAAAAAAGTGACTACTAAGGCCTCTTTTCCCAGAGCCTGTGACTTACTTTTACATAAGCAGTGTTCCCAGTGCACACATAATCAGTCGGGTGCTCTTTGCCTGCAGTGCCGAAAGACACAGTTCCAGACAGGGAAACTTCCAAAGATTTGGGGAACTTCTGTCCTAAAGGCAGAGACAGCATCTATTAGAAGTCACACAGCTGTGCCCAGGCTGCAGAGAAGGGGCTGGGGGAGGAAGGGCAGTCACAAAGGTGAGGTCCTTACCAATGACCCAAACCAGGAGGCTCTTCTCCCGGGACAAATCCAGCTGGCCGTAACTAACTTTGTACTCTAACTGTGCAATGGGGCCCCTACATGTGAGAGAGGAGAAATGAAACCACTGGAATTACCATCATTCAGCATTTGTTAATGCCTGTTTTGTTACAGAAAGCCAGGAAATGCTGACAGACATTATTTATGATACAGAAAAATCACACCTACCTGAGCACACTGCTAATTTATGAGAAGAAATTACAGAGCAGGAGGAAATCACCATGCTCTCAGCCCAGTAATCAAAAAGGAGCTGTTGATGTTTTAGTTCACTGATAGTGTTTTACTAACACTATGATCAGCATCAGCAACTTTATATCACTCCATCTTTGAATTTTCATGATAATCACATGGTAGCACGGTCGTGGCAGCTGTCAGAGAGGCTTAGATGAAAACTATCGTTTTAATTTGAAATAACTATATTTTTGATAAGCTGATCTGTAACTAGGATTAGCTGTCTTAAGGAACAGGTAACCCTGGGTTGGAAGTGATCTCCAGCTTAATCCACCTGGGGGATTGTGGCAGTGTTTCACACTGAGAAGGTACCACAGGGAAACAGGATGAGCAACAGAAGCACTTGGAATGTTACCAAATATTCTGGTGTAACTCTGTATTCTGGAAATTAAAGGAATTCCAAGGTTGGTGTTCACTGGCAGCACCCTGACAGAGCATAGTCTTGTTATATTGACTCCTGACGAGTTCACTTTGGGAAGATAACAGAGAAATGGAACAAATTTATTTAGACTTTATTCTTACCTGTTGAAGAAAGGTATACGAGCTTCACAGTACTCAAAAGAATTCTTTATGCTTTCATGGAGCTTTAAATTAACTGTTATTTTTATCTGTGATCCCTCTTCAATGAGTTGGTAACATCCCAAAATTGGTGGAACAGGAACCTGGAAAAAACTATATTCATTCTCAAGATATATTAACACCATCATCACAAGATCAGTTAGATACTGTTTTCATTGCTGAAGTACTTTAAAAAAGACCCCAAACAGATATTAATTACTGGCTGTGCTAAACTCCATAGGCTGTGATACAAAGACTTGGGGGGCATGCAACTTGGTATCTCAGCCTGCACATATTTTGCCTAATTCAACATTTAAGTGGCTGATCTAAAGTAAGAGCAGCGTTGCCAAGCAAAGGTACCAGTAACTCCTGAACAAGACTCAGGCAACTCAAGTCCTTAAGTGCCTTCCACGCAGTTTATTACATCAAAACCGTTTTATATAATGTTTTATCATCTATATTGGACTCAAACCCACTGCAGCATGCCCGTGTGGGCTGATGCCCACACAGGTGTCCTTATCTCCGTTTGAACACCAGAAGACAGCGTGGGTTGGGAGCGTGCTGTTACCTGGGAAGTGTAGTAACACAGGTTGAAGGAATCTGAAGGAGGAATGAAAGGGAATTTGTAAGGTCCATTGTACACAGAATCGTGCAGAGGCTCGGCACTGGTGGACATCAGCATGGCAGGGTCCACGGAGGTCACACAGTGATGGACCACGATGTCTTGGAGCGGGGGCGCGTTCGTCGGGAGGGTCAGGCTGAGGGTGACGTTTGGTGCAGGTCCCTCTATGTCACACTTGGGAAAAGGAAGTCAAGACATTACTCTAAAATACCTGAATCAAGTCACAATGAGATGTTCAAATATAAACCACTTTTTCAGCATTAAAAATACATAAAATCCCTACCAATTTTCAGTTGGCTTCGATCATTAGTACTAACCACCAGTACTAAGGCATCAGTCTCACAAACTTGCTGACAATTTCATTAATTAGGCTGCTTTTACAACATCCACTTAATGGATTCCAGCACACTCTGGATGGCCTCTGTGGTCCCATGCCAGCTCTTGGGCAGCATGCCCCTTGTCTCGACCCTCCCTTTGCCAGCTCAGCAGGCCCCGATCACACCTGGGTTTTCCCCTTGCCTAAGGCCATCCACCCACCCTGCAAAATGACCTGGGAATTGTCCCTCGGGGAGCAGGAAGCTGCTCACCCACAAATCCCTACCAGCATGACAGCTGGGAAATGACACAGGCTTTGGAAGTGAAACATTTAGGCTGGCCTCCTTTGGAGATGAGTATCCCACTTCATGCAAATAATTAAATTACCACTTTATTAGCAGGTCTCTCTGCTTGTAAAATACTGGCAGTCACAAATACAGTGTGCCAAGATAATATTGTGTGCTTCCTAAGCATAATTCAGAACAAAGAATGAATTATAGTACAAATTACAGTTACAAATTTTAATATATTTCATAATTGCTATGGATGTATTTAGTCAATAGTCCCCAGTCTGCAATATTAAACAATGAGTATTTTAATATTAAACAATGCCCAGGGAATCCCATCCCTGGAAATGTTCAAGGCCAGGTTGGACAGGGCTTGGAGCAACCTGGTCTAGTGGAAGGTGTCCCTGCCCATGGCAGGGGGTTGGAATGAGATGATCTTTAAGGTCCCTTCCAACCCAAACTGTTCTGGGATTCTACAATGAAAACCACTGTCACATACAAACCATCCAAAATAATTATACAACCAGTTTCTTTCACCAGGTTCTTTATCAACTGTTCTTATGTCATGAAACACCAGCATTTGTGGGATCAAAATGTTGTTGTAGTAGATTAAGGAAGGATAGAAGATGAAACTTTCATTTGGCAGGAAAAAAAATTAAAAATGCTCACGTAAAGATACTTGTAGAAGGCATTTAGACATCTCAGCCTGGATATATTTTGTCTAATTCAGGCATTTCAGTGGTTCATTTAAAGTGAGGGCAGCGTGGCCAAGCAGTCAAAGGTACCAGTAACTCCTGAATGTGACTCAGACAACAAAACTGGGAAAATTTTCAACTCAATATATCATTTTACATCAAATGAGTATTTACTTTGCACAAAAACTACTCTGCACATCAAACGCTCTCACCTTACAGTTCACAGCTCCATAAACTTGCCACGTGTCCACCACATCCCTCTGGTCGTACTGCATGCACTTGACCTTCTCAGCGATGCAGACGTTAACCTGAGGTTTGCCCTTGTAGCTGCTGGATCTCCAGGCTGGCTGATCCTTATCCGCAGGCATCTCCTGGATGTCCTCGAAGGAGCTGTTCAGGCTGCGGATGTTGGTGTTCAGGGGGGTGCCCAGGGGACAGGCCTGGATCAGCAGACTTCGGAGCTGCCCGACCTTCGAGTTCAGCTCAGCCTCGTTTTTCCGGCTGGGAGAGACGTAGTCCACGATGCCCAACAACAGAGCCAGTCCCTGCGAGAGCCCGCTGACGGTGAGGAGGGGCGGCCGTGGCTCCAGGGTGCCCTCCACCAGCGGGACACAGGCGTAGACGAGGCCGCTCTTGTGGAAGGCCAGCACGGGCCAGAGCTCCCCCGCGGCGGTGGACACGGAATGCACGCAGGAGTGGTTGATGCGGGTGCAGGTGTCCCGCTGCTCCACGAAAACGTGCTCGTCCTCCAGCCTCAGCTCCAAGAGCAGGGCCTTGAGGAAGGCGCTGTCCGAGGGCACAGGGACGTGCGCGGAGCCGTTGAAGGTCTCGGCGCGCAGCTCAACCGTGGGGTAGCGCCTGCGGGGAGGGAATCGGAGCAGCTCAGTGCCACGCGCCTTTGTGCCAGCCAGAACATCGTCCCAAAGCGAGCTTCCAGGGGCAGAACCACCCGAGCCCTCCGCTGGCTGCAAAAGCGTTGGGGAAATCTTTGGATTGCTGATATCGGGTTTCTCTTCGTTATTCAAACAACTCCCCCAAACCCACTCCACCTAAAAATAACCTCGTGTACACGGAAGCCCGCAGCAACTTGACAGAAGCAGTGGTGGGATCAGAACATAAATCACTGTCAATAAAATCATTCCACGAGTAGCTAGGATTCTTTCTAGCAAGTCTAAACTTTGAGTAAATACATCCTCCTGAGTAAATACCTATTTTTCAAAATAAAATGTGAATCTGTCCATCTGTGCTGGCTGTCACACAAAGGTACAGGATGTTTGTGCAACGCTAAGGAATGACTCCCACCAGTGCAGAACTTCAAAATATTTCTAAGAGGTGAGATCACACTGAAGTTCTCAGATATTTAAGAAAATTGATGTTTTATGTAATAAAATGCAACTATAACAGCTTTTTGCCTAGATAGAGTATACCAGTGCTACAGCTTTGCTGCTATAACAATAACAACAACAATAATAATAATAATAGTAACAATAATAATTCCACACTGCACATGCAATACATGTGACTTAAAGCTTTTATGACTTATTTCATCATTTCAAAAGCTTTTATGACTTTTTCATCATTTCATTTCATCGAATATTTAAGATGTAATGATAATGTCATGGACAGAGGTCTTGTACAATTTAGAACTGCTATGTTGTACTAATACATATATTTCATTTCATATTTTCTAGAGAAAATATTTGAGGAATATCATGCTAGCTGTTTAAAACTATATCTGTGATTTTTTGTCCTGCAGCAGTATTGTTTTTTTAAAGCAGAGTGGGATGAATTTCTTTTCAAGGTAACCTAAATCCATCAAGAGGAACTGTGGAATTGCCTTTTAACAAATAGCTGAGAAAAGAAAAAAAAAAAATATTACTTCCATGAATGCACTGGTTTTGCCCTGGTTTGGAACTGCAGGCTCCCCTGAGTGTCTCTTACATGAAGTTTGCTGACAGCTTGGCTTTCCTACATTCTGTTTTGTGGATTCCCTTAGTAGTTATCCACAGACCCTCAAAGTGCCCATCACAGGCCACACAGGCAAAATTAAATCACCTTATGGATCATCTTGAAGCAGATGTTCTCAAATGTTTGTTTGCACTCAGAGCCATGCTTGCATGCCAACATGGGAGAAAAAATCTGCACAGATATATAAATGCCCTCATTTGGTGTCCTTTTTTATACCACCTTTTTAAGGACACGTTGACAGTCTGCTTCTTAAATTGCCATGGAACTTGCAACCCCAGCAACGTGGGACTTTGTTATATCTATGACCTCCATCTGTAGCACTTCCCTCCTGCTCCTGAGCACTTCCACAGATCTTATCCTGTTGCCTCTAAGTCCCACCTACATCATCTTTTCTTAACTGAGTAGCTGGAGGCAGCTACACTTCCTCAGGCTTATTTTCAGTGACTGTGCTTTTTTTTCTCTGATTCTTAATCAGGCATCCAGGGCTTTTGGGGTTGTGGTTTTTCTTTTGGTAAGGGAAAAGCAAACGTAGAGCAAAGCCAAGAGCTACAAAATTTGTAAACAGGATACAGATGACAGCAAAACACCTCCCTGTGGTCCCACATTTTATTCTGAAGAGCAAAGAAACAAAGTGGATTTACAGCTCTAAAATTTATGAGGCTTTGTAGAGCCAGGGTGTTGATAAGAAGCTATGTGTAACCTTGGTGAGCAGCTCTTATTTTTGGCCAATGTTTCCAAAAGAAGGGAAGAGGGGATGTTTCAGTCTGGTTTTGTCTTAGTAAAGTCCCAGGCTCTCTGCTGCATTTGCTGAAGCTGTGCCCACACCACAGCAGCCTCCTCCTCCCGCTGTATTTTACCAGCTGAGTCATTAGATCATTAGCTAGCCCTTCAGATCTCAGTATTTCACTATTCCCTTCTAGAAAGTGATGCAAACTTAAACAAAAAAGATGAAAGTTTCCAGGGATGAATGAGCTTCGGTGACTCAAGAGAGAGACCATCCTTGTTGCCTGAATTAAGTTATGATCAGCTCAAAAACAAAAAAAACAAACCAAAAAGGGGGAATGCTTTGATGTCCCCGATGTCCTCCCTGAGGTTAAAGATCAGGGCTCACCGTATCTCCAGCTGAGTGCCTAAGTCCTGAAACCAACAGTTTCCATGTGATCCGAGCATTCTTTATATTGTCTGCGCGCTTTGTTGAATTTAAGGTCGGTTAGGAGGATAAACTTGGGGCTTCCACAGCCCTATTATTTCCTCTGGGAACTTGAAAGATCTAAGTCTGGAAATCACTTGAAGCATCGAGGATAGTTTGCCTTATTCAAAGGAGTGCTACTCCTTGTCTCTGCCGCTCACTGTGTGACAAGTCACTTCAGACATCCCTGTCACCAGCCCCCCCTGCTCCGTGGTGATTACACTCTCCGAGCTTTTGGGGACAAGGCTTTCTCTTTATCTGTGTTTGTAGAGGGAAGGCCTCATCTCTACTCCTGTAGGTAATACAAGGACCATAATACTAATCCTAAAACAATCAGAGGAGTGTCCAATGGAGAGATCTGTCCGCACCTGAAGATGGAGATAGTCTACTTACTCTTTTTTTTTGTGTTTTTTTTTTTTTTTGACTCCTAGGTTCTCTCTTTGGTTTTACTGAATTAAGACTAAGGCTGTAGGCCGACTTTATCCAGTTTTTTGTTTTTTTTTCCCCCCCAAACTTTCCCTATCCCGTTATTTTTCTTCTCTTTGTCTGGATTTCTCTGAAATCACAGAAGAAAAAAAAAGGGTAACAAATCTTGCCAGCCCAACAAAAGTAACCTGCCTAGCCCAAAGTCTTACTTTATCCCTGCAAGAATTCTGAATAAAACCCCTTCCTTTGGAGGGCTCTTTAGTGTCCAATAACTTAAAAGTCCTCCAATAACTTAAAAAAAATTATTTATATGCAAAAATTAGCATCAAATGGAAAGCTGAATTTCTGTCTGAAAGAATTCTATTTTTTTGTACAGCTGCAGAACAACACGAAGAGAATATAAGTAAAATACAAGCAATAATATATGCTTTCTACTTTGTCCATTTTGTTAATCTGACAGTATTTCACAATCACTGCCTTGTCTTTTTCCATGTTAGGATGGAGAAGAGCTGGGCAAAATGTTTACAGTGACAAGCAAGAAAGAGGAACAGAGAAGGAAACTCACACGCAAAATGCAGAAGCTGTGAAAAAGCCCCCATATTTAGTTAAAAACACATTACGTGAACCTGATTCTGAACTTTCAGAAATCGGGGTCGGAAACGCACAGCACCCAGCGTCGCTGGGACGAGATGAGGGATTTATTCAGTATTAGATGTTTTTGGTGGTTTTGCATCTGTTTTGGGGGCCGAACGCCGGCCTCACAGGGCAGCAGTGCCCCCCAGGAATTCAGACCTCCAGAGCACCCGATCCTCCCAGGGCACCAGGTTTTCCTCCAGGGCATCCAGAGCCCCAGAGCACCCTCAGGAACATCCGCGCCCCCTGAGGGCATCCCGCTCACCCCTGAGGGCGCCCGCTTCCCTCCGCAGCACCCTGTCCCCCAAGAACACCCGGTCCCCCCGGGGCACTCGGATCTCAGAGCACC
>WAAG01010741.1:0-15357 GCA_013390105.1 Tichodroma muraria | reverse complement strand
GAAGCGCAAAGGAAGATTTGACTTGTCACTGAAAGCTTAACAGGAACATTGATCCTCAGCCATTTCTCCATAGGAAGTGCCTGGGTATATGGGGTCTCTGATTTAACTGCTACAGGCCATTGTTTGAATTCCATTAATGGCTTTGATCATAGAATCATTAAGGTTGGAAAGACCTCCAAGAACAAGTCCAACCTTTGACCAAGCACCATCATTTCAACTAAACCATAGTACTTCATGTCACATGCAGTTATTTACTGAACACCTGATTTGGTGACTCCACCATCTCCCTGTTTCCAATGTTGCACAATACTTTCCATGAAGAAATTCCTCCTGATGTCTAATCCAAACCTCCTCGGTGTCGCTTGAGGCTGTGTCCTGTCACTTGTTGGCTGGGAGAAGAGATCAACCCACCTGACTGCCCTCCTTCCAGGTAGTTGTAGAGAGCAATAAGAGAGCCTGAGCCCCTTTTTCTCCAGGCTAAACAACCACAGCTCCCTCAGGCACTCCTCACAGGATTTGTGCTCCAAACCCTTCCCCAGCTCTGTTGCCTTTCTATGGACACACTCCAGCACCTCAATGTCTTTCTCGAAGTGAGGGGCCCAAAACTGGACACAGGACTCAGTGTCAGGGTTGGCTACAACATGAGATGAAGACGGAGAAAGGTCACCCTCCTTCTCAATCATTGTTGGAACCCTCCCCTCTGTTAGGCTAATAGGACATGTAGGTGAGTTCTTGAATAACCTGGGGTCCTCTTTGGCATCCATGGCCAGATGTTGCTTAGACAGCACTCTGGTGACCTGGATTCTGGCTTTGCAAAGCATTGGGACCTTTCTGTGTCATTGTCTCTTTTCCTAGGGCCTATTCCTTGTTTTGCTCCATCCCACCTAATACTACCCAAGGAAATCAGAATTCATATTTGCTTTGCTGAGAAAAGAGGGTTGAAGAAAATGAGTCCAGGTGTCTGTCAAGTATGAGACATTCTATGATTCTGTGTCTCAAGATGATGATTTGAATTCACTAGTCAATAGTTTAAGAAAGATAAAATCAGTGTTCACCAAGAGATGGTTATCCTTTCCTTCCTGTCAAGACAGGAGAATGATGTGCAACTGGAAATGCCTTGTAACCATACAGGAGCTGGAAGGGTGGATATGCTTATGTAAGCTTTCATAAGCAGATATGTTCCTCAAGTTATTTCTTAACTGTCAAGGTCAAAATACCTCCTGAAAAATTAAACACACTTCCTGCTGTGAGAGCTGATAATCACCTCCAATTGCACAAACATGCAATGAATATGTCCCCATTTCTTTCGTGTGGCTGTCAATCTCTGCTCAGATTCCAAGCCACATATAAGTTTGTGTTGACAGCCACTCTTCTGTAACTTTCTCCCCAGAATAAAGGTCTTGTTGCTGTTTAATGAAGACACCTTCATTAAAGATGCAATCTCAAAAATTCTACCTAACAATTAATAAGGCTGTTTGTAAACTAAGCACTGAAAGTGACGAGTTGCATGACTGGAGTTCTGTAGCAGGGGTACTTGATCCTTGCTTCCAATCTTCTAACTCCCCTTGTTTTCTTTCTGCCATCTGCAAGGCTTATCTAGCCCTGCTGTGAGCCAGTGAACCTGGCTAAAGAAAACATAATAGAGCAGTGAGTGGATTTTTGCCATTCTAGTGAGCTCAACTGACTGCAGAGGATGGGCCAGTCACTGGGATCAGTGCAAGGGAAGCAGACTCACCAACTCTGATGGAAAAGCTAGAAGGCAAAAGTTTGGTTTGGCCAGCTGGAGGAATTTCATCCAAGCTGTTTCTATTTTTTGGCTGTGGTTTTGGCATATTTCATGACAGGCTTGGCAAAGTCCATGGATTGGAGGTATCTTATACAGTATAAATTATTTTGCTATTTGTTTTTAATTTTTTTTTCTCAATCTACATACTGTGTCATTCCTAAGGAAGATGGAGGTTTCTGTTGGAACCTGCCTTTTCTTCTCATAATCAGAGGTCTATTATTTCATGCAAGAAAAGACCAGTAACCCTACAGAGCTAAATTTCTCCTCCCTATTTTTGCATTCCTACACTGCTCCTTCTCAAGAGGATGTGATACAAAACAATGTTTAGCTCGATTTCCTCTGAACAAAATGAAATCCTACCTGTCACAGAAGAATAACTCAGTGCAAAACTGAATATAATGAGCATGGTCTGATGAGCAGAAGTCTCTCAATCACAACATGCTCCCCACAGGACAGCATATTAACAATACTGCATTGTGAATTGTCTTGAGAAAAGGCTTCTGGCCAAAACATTGACATTCACAAGCAGCTGCTGCACTCAGAGAATGTAGGTTTTAATTATCTTGGGTAAAACAATCAATTTGGAGTGCAAGGCAAGTTAGACTCCTGAATATTACTGATCACCTGGAAAATCACAATGAATGTATGCTTTTCTTCTCAATCTACCTTTCAACCTGCAGCTCATTCCCTGGGCTGTAACTAATGCATTAGGTTTTGCTTAGCAAAGCAGCACCACTGCAGAAAATTCATGAAATGAAACTTGAAAGAAAGTGGATTATTTAAATGAAAAGAGGTATGATATCGCTAGTCTCCTGCTCTTCACTCATTTCCTGGGGATTTAATATACTTGCATGTGATTCCAAATCAAATAAAACAGTCTATCTACTGATTGCTTCAAATAGACAATAACTGAACAACCAGTTATTTCCTCTTATGTCTCACAATTTTTTATTTTTCTTAAGATCATGCCAATACGATGCCTTAGATAGCTGGGATCAATATGTACTCACATAAATATGTACATACATTGCAGTTTCCCCTATTCTCCTCTGTCACAAGCCGTAAACACCGGTCTTGGGACGCCCAGTATTGCAGGCCAAGACCATTCCTTGCTCCCAGTAAATGCAGGCCGGTGCTGGCAGAGTAACACCGGGTGGCAGCAGTGGGTTTTCAGCCAGTGAGTTGAGCTGCAGCAAGGCTCTTGTCACAAGTAATGAAGACATAGAAATTAATTTTGTTTTGATTTCCGAACTGAGTGCTTGGCATGTTATCCAGCTCCAAATTTCTTCGGTTTGTCATTTGTTCATGCCTCACAGTCCTAGATTCCTTCTTTTAGCTTAACCTAACATTGTAATTGCTGCAAGAATGACAGACTCATTGGGGTTTGTGGTACTGGAGGATGTGTGGTGCATGTATCATCTGCTGAGAATTTGGGATTGTCGCCAGCTGGAGGAAGAGCTATTTGTCCTTAGGGTATACGTCATGTTTGTCCTGGTCTTTGTCCTACTTAACATGTCAGAGTTGTGACAAGCACAATAGAAGAAACCCTTTCAGAAACGTATTTTGCAATTACTGCAAACTTTGTTGGGCAGACAACAGACCTGGGGAGCAAACTGCCTGCTAACCACTATCTTCTGACAGGGAGTTTTCATCACTTGACAAGTCCCTTTTGAGTGGGCATCACCTGGAACTTGGGAGCAGAGCCCTGGGCAAAGACTATTGAGCTATCTTGAGCTATTTTCTTCTTTCTAGGGAAGTCTAAGATGAGGTCAGACTCCAGAGCCAACATCTTATTGCTTTTTCTGACATGCATGTTGCCTGTTGTACTGATGATTCCCAGTTGCATTTGCTTTTTAGCAATTTACAGACTGAAATATACTTCTTGCAGGGAGACAAGTGAGGGATGTAGAGTTTTGAAAGCCCACACCTCAGAATTGTGGGAACGCTCTCTCTGCAAACTTCAGGCACAAACAGGTACAGTGGTATCAGTGGTACAGTACCATGACTCAAGATACTATTTTGGTTGTTTTTTTTTTTTTTCTCCCCAAGAGTAGGCAAAGATTTTCCAGGTGTCTCATGCTCCGATTTCTCTATTTCAGTGATTTAGCTGAGGCAGCTAAAAGGAGTAGCATGTTATGTCTTGCTTGCTTTCTCTGATGATGAATGCCCAAAAACCACGAGTCTCAGCTGAAAGTAGTTACAACAATGACCTCTGCAAAACCCAAATGTTTTCATTTTAGCAGACTCCTGTTCATGCTGTAAATTCCTCTTTAAAATACAGGGCTTTTAATGCAGTCATACCATAGTTCAAAAGCCAATTAAGCCTTTTTTAAGATTGGTAATGTGTCTGTCTGCAGTGAAAATCTATGTGCTCAACAGCTAATGCCTGGAAAGTAATCCACTGCCTTCCAAAAATTCTTTTCTCTTTTCTCTCAAGAGTCATCAGAACATAATCTGGAGCAGCTCAACTCATGGCAGTATTGATAATCCTGCAACTTAAATATCTTGATGGTACACACAATTAGGTGCAATATGCATAAGCATAACATTGGCAAACATAGTGATACAGTGCCAGTGGTCAGAAGAATGAACAACTAATTTTCTGCAGCATCTGTTGGTACTTAATGATTTAACATGAAGATGAACCCTGCTGTTTGGTTTTTTGAGTATTGAGAAGCAAGTATGTTTAGAAGACCAAACTGGACACGAGTAAATTGAATTTAATTATTTTTTACTAGCAGCAACACCAAAAGTACATGCACTGTGAAAGCTGGATGCAGCCTTGCATGGGAAAATTGTTCCTGCATATCATGGCAAAGCAAGATCTGAGGATGGAATTCCATTCTAAAAAGAATAGAAATATATATTGTGTGAAATATAATAGTATCATGGCATGACATGCAATATATATGTCAGTTATATGGCCAACCAGAAATGAGAGACAAGACTTTGAAAAAATTGCAAACTTTGCAAAACATACGTTGGACTGTGATAAAGCAGGGCAGAAGGGGATCAGAAATACCTTCTCTCTTCCAAGCTGCTTTCTGCCCCCTATTTTGCCCCCCTTTGGTAACAGGTGCACACTCTTCCTCTGTGTCACCTCCCTCCCACACTCTGCCACCTGCTTCAGGTACCACACAAATCCTCCCATCTGAGTGCCCCAGGAGGTTCACACAAACATCCTCCAGTGCTCTAGACTGGCACCTGAGACATTTTGCTGGCAGTACCACCAGCCTCAGCCATCTCTTCTAGAATCATCTTTCTTAATATTTCCCAGTATTTCTTTACCTGGATTTTGCCTATTCTACCTGGTCCCTACTGTGCTTCTCTGATCATCCCTACACATGGTGATGTCTCCCCTGTGGTGCGAGTTACTCAGAAGCTGCAGATCCCTGAACCGCTGGTGCCAGGAACAATGCTGTCATGAAAGGTGGGAGAAGGCTCAAAGCCCCACGGGTGACTGAAGAGAGGAGGAGATATGAAAGGATGTCTTGAAGGAGAGAGAGAAGGTCTGTAGCAAGCCAAGATGTAATCAATAGAAACTGCTGCAAAATCCGCTCTAAATCTCCATCTCCCCACAACACCCTGAAGCACTTCATGCAGTCATAACTGCTGACTGTTCTCAGCACTGGGGAAGCCACATTGATCATCCATAATGCATGTTTACATGAAAGTTATTTACACAGATGTAGAATGCAGCAGCTCATTAAATAATTTTTCATGACATGTCACTTATGGAGCAGAAGAAAATTTGGCTGCTACGTAGCAGTTTCTACTGAAGTGACTAGGACATAATGCATTGACATTCAGCAGAAGCAATCAGCTTGAGAAATTTTGTATTGAATGCATTTTGAAGAGTAATTAAGCTTCCTAGAGTAAGCAATGCTTGTTAAATTGTATGTTAGTACTCGTTACTTAAAGTAGATAACACTACATTGTTTTAAACAGCCTGTCTTATCTTTCCTAAAGAATGAGATTATCTCCTCTGTCTTGTTCTTCCCAGTCTCTCCTGAAATACACTCTGTGTGTGTCCCTCAATCTGTTTTTCACGTGGCCTCCCATAGTAATTCTCAGATCTGCAGCTGTCAGAGCAGCAGCAGGCCTATGAGAGAGAATTATATTCTCCCCTTTCTCAGGGCCTGCTCTGCCACTCTTCCTCACACACATTAGTTTCTCCTACTATTGGGAATTATGGGACTGCTCACCTGGCAGGAACTGCTCAAGGAGTAGGAGCAGTGGAGGCACAGACACATGGGTAGGATGCCACCCTAAAAGTGAGAGGGCAAAGACCCTGTCCTGGTTTGATGCTGACCCAATGCCAGGCACCCACAAAAGTCGTTTGCTCATCCTCCCCTGCCACAGCTGGGTAAAGGAGAAAAAAGAATTAAAGAAGGCTTCACGAGTGAGATAAGGACTGAGAGAAAACACTTCAAGGGTAAAACATGTTCAACTTAAAGTTGCAAAGTGAATTCATTACTAACAGAATCAGAGAAGGATAACGAGAAGTAAAATAAGCCCTTAAAACACCTTCTTTCCCCCCAGCCTCTCCCTCCGTCCCACCAACAGAGCAGAGAGACAGGGCAGGGGCATTTTGGCCAGTTCATCACCTAAGATTTTCTTCCACTGCTCCGGGAGAGGAGTCCTTCCCCTGTGAGACCATGGGGTCCCTCCCATGGGAGACAGTTCTCCGTGAACTTCTCCAGTGTGGGTCTACTCTCGGGAGCAACAGCCCTACCAAAGCTGCTGTAACGTGAATTCCCCCCACGGGCACACAGTCCTCCCAAAACTGCTGTGATGTGGGTCACTCTTCCAGGGGTGCAGTCCTCCAAGGACAGGCTGCTCCGGCCTGGAAGCAGAACCCTCTCTCTCCATCGGGTCTTCCACTGGATCACAGCCTTCTCCAGGCGTCCACCCACTCCGGCATGGACACCTCCTCCACGGGCTGCGGGTGGATCTCTGCATCCCCCGTGGATCCCCATGGGCTGCAGGTGGAGCACCTCTTCCCCTTCCTTCTCCACTGACCTTGGTATCTCCATGTTGTTTCCCTTACATGTTCTCACCTCCTCCTCTTCTCTGACAAGAAGCAAACCACCATGACTTTGTTTTGATTTTCTTCTTAAATCTGTTTTCACAGAGGCGTTACCAGCACCTCTCATTGGCCCAGCTTTGGCCAGCAGCATGTCCATCTTCAGAGCCATCAGGGATTGGCTCTGCTGGACATGGTGGAAGCTTCCACAGCTTCTCCCAGGAACCATCTCTGTGGCCCCCCTGCTACCAAAACCAGGCCATGAAAAACCAAAATACACCTGCATAATTAACATGAATTACCTGGTTAGTCAAGGCAAAGAGAACAAAACCTAAGCACCTTGATAAGCTGGGATTTGCTGTAGCCTTTGTATCCAAAGGCTGTATTACTTGTTTATCTAACTGCAATGCCCATGTTTATTCTTATGGTCCAGGACCAGAAAGTGTATAAACACTAGAAAGAAAATGAAGTTTACTGCTTCTCCTGTAAAACATTTACTGCTTGAGTATAAGGCTATGTTAATGAGATTAGAATTTTCTCCATAACAAGAGTTTACATTATGGGGCGCCTTAAAGCATAAATGACACTGTTCTTGATACCATGCAAATATGTATTACTTGAATGTGCATTATTTGTAAGCCCCGAAGGAGCAATCGAGCCAAGTGAGCTAATTCTTCTGAGCAGGATTAGTGTATCCCATGAGAAGCCACGTCACATTACAACTGATCTCTTACTTTTTTTTCAAAAATGCAGTTGCTGTGGTTTCTGGGTACCATATATGATCCATTTTCTTACATTTCAGTTCTGGATGACAGTCACTAGGGAAAATTTTTAATCTCATGATTTTTATTAAAACACAAGAGCAGAAGCATAAACCGCATTATTGCTGAAGGAAGTTGGTCCGAGAAGCTGTATTCCCACATGCATATGAGTAAGTGAATTACAAGTTAATCCATGTGCAGAAGAGTTTTAGTGATCTCAGTATGCCTTCTGCAATTTCCGTTCTCTTTGGAAATATGAACCAAACATCACTAAAACCACATATTTTTCCACTGTCAAATATTTCTCATTCCTAGACACTGTCCCTTGGTACCTCAGTAACTCTGTCATTCTTTGAGTGGATTACTGGTCACTTAGGCAACAGGCACAAACACCAGTGTCTGAACAGACTTGCCATGAAAACCTGCCAGCTAGTCAGTGAACAAGTGACTTCTTCATGACTGGTAGTAGGAGTGTCACATGATCTCCTTTATTTACATCTTGAGAGAAGCTGCTAAACCAGGGAAGATCTGAAAAGTAATCCAAGATTATCAACAGTTTAAGGGAGATGCTCTGTGCAGCAGTTCTCAATTTGAGTATTTATCATCATGCTAAGCTTTTCTGAAGTATGAGAGTTACTGGGGGTCAAACTGACATTCTTTATTGGAAATTTTCATGCTTTCCCCACAAATCATTGTAATGTTTGATTGTTCTAGAAACTGCTTGAGCTAATAATGCAGCATATACCATCTTTTTGCACTCTTGTAAAGTCACTACTATTTTGGTCATGTTGGTATGTTCAGGTATGACATAGGGATTTCACTGCAGGATCCTCATTTTCAAAAGAAAAGCTAAATTCTCTAAGACATCATGTGGGCAAGTTCTTTGAGGAGAAAAGGTGTTAAGTTTTTCCTGGTTTAGGTTTTCAGCAGGATTTCCTATTTAGTGGTATAGTCTGTCCACCGATTTTCCTCTGCATTGCCTGAAAAGTCAGATACTAAAGTCATGACTTCTACACCATTAATTGTTTCTGGTCAGAAGTGTCTTACAGGAGAAACTCAGTAATGATGCTCACTGAGCTGATTTTGCTAGTGGGGAATTCTAGACTCTCGTGAAATAATTTTGGTGAATGCATTGGGAATAATTCCCAGTGCATTCTTGAATCTTCTCAATGTGTTTACTAGCAGATATTCATTTAATGACATTTAGAATATAATTCTAACTGTCATGGCCGAGATGTTTTATCAAAATTCATGCTTCCAGAAATCTAAAATGTAGCACTATGATCTATGCAAAACTGAGTCTTGCTAGCTTTGTCACAGCTGCTTTTTACATATCTCCACCTGTCGCTGCTGCTGCTTTTAGGGGAAAGCATTAGAGTTTGCAAGGAGCACAATATTGCTTGCACTTAGCTTTCCTTCTATGAAGGCAAGGTTAACATGAGTGACTGTTCAGAATTATCTGTAGCCTGTCCTCCTCTTTTTTTATGGCTTTTGAAGGTTCCTTGGACAGGGTGCCTACACTGACTGCAAATGTCCTCAGTTTGAAAACCTAGAATAAAGAATGCATAGCCACTGGAAGTTTTTTATTTATAAAAACAAAAACAAACAAACAAAAAATCACCATACAGCTGTGGTCAAAATTTTACTTTTTGTTTGTTTTTCTTCCTGTACCTTACTGTGAAGGCAGGGGGTAAGATTTTCCTTTCTTTTTATCATCAATGTGATTTGCAGCTGATTGATTTCCAGCTCTTGCAAGGCTCACACTTGAGATGATGAAATATGTGGATATGTGGGTGAAAATGAGTCAAATATTCAGAGGATTCATGGTCTCCAGCCATTTCCGCAGAGGAGTCTGAGACATTGGATGAAACCTAGTGCAAAGATTACAGTCTTGACTATCTGCATTACTTATTAAGTAAATTTTTTTCTTTCCAATCTAATATCAATGACATGATTTTTTTTTCAGGTATAGTGAAATATGTAGCTGAATATATGGATTTGTGTCACCTAGTTGGAGTTCTGAGCACAAAAAGAAGATTATATTAAATGAGAGGTGATCAAGAGAGGTCAGAAAGACAGAGACATCTGCTGAAGCTGAAGGCCATCTCAACTCAGGAGGTTCTGCAGCTATGAATGTGGAGAGTTATACAACATGAAAAAAACCACATCTCATAGTCTACAACCTCTTGGGAATTTCCTGAGTTGTGTTTTGTCTTTGAGAACTTCCCTCATACTGAAATGAGGCTTCTCCTCAGCCTTTACTAAAGTCAGCATTGAAAAGCACCTTGGAAAAGCACTGTGATTTGGGCCAAGATTCTCAAAATAGCTAAATGCCTAACTTGTCTATAATTCTTTGAGAGACAGATCCCCAAATCCTTAGCCCTTATACAGTCCCATTTTTGAGAAGGATAGAGAACACCTGTAGGGCACATGCAAATGAAAACTTCTCATATTTTTGTAGGAGTCAGGAAAAAACATACATGGAATCCTCAAGGCATGTTGAGCAAGAGTTCAGAAAATATGAAGAGCTGTAAGAAAATTTCAAGTGCTATTATATGAGCAAAGGCCAGTGCTGTTTGTGTCACAAGTTATATAGATCAAAGAAAAACCTTGTTTAGGATTTTCTATACATGTATTTCAGTGGCTTTGCATCAAAACCTCCCCAAATATTCAAAAACTTGAACTGCTCCTGAGCTCCCTTACAGTCCCCAAGGCCTGACAGAAATCTTTCCAAAAGTGTGATTTGGTAAGAAATATGAGAAACAAACACACAGAAAATGTGATGTGAAAGTTTTACCTTAAGAGGATAATAATTATGATCAGTAATATCCACTGTCTGTTAAACACTTCAGTAGATACTTCATAAGCAGGAAAGCCTTAACTGCAAGAAGCTCACAATCTCATGACTGCATATTCAACCTTAATGTTTTATTTATTTCCTTTGTTTTGAGTCTTACTGTGAGTTTAAACATTTTCTCAGCATAGATGGAGGTTTGGGGTTTGGGGTTTAAAATACATAAATATGCATTTGAACGATAATAATGCTTTTAGTCTAAATGCTTTTATCTCAGAAATTCAATAATAATTACTCTATAAATAAATATCATAGTGCTAGATATATACAAGCAATTTAATCTGAACAGTTAATTTGTGGTCCTAGCTAATTAAACTTCCCTGGCCAAACTATGCCTTGAGTATATTCAAATCTGCAGAAAAGGAATAAAAGGACAGAATATCAATAATTTTGGGACTTGTTTTTTTAAGGCGCTGACTCTGAGCAGCTGATCACATTGAAAATTTGGGAACCAGAGCAGACTTTGAAGGAATTTTGCAATGTTAAAGGGCAAAAGCATTGGTTATGTTGATATTTCATAGTGTTGAATACAAAGCTGTCCTCTGGGGTATTGTTAAGTTGAAGACAAACACATCCACATCTCTGCTGCAGCTCTAATACAGCAGGGAACATACGTTTTGGTTCAGGACTGTCCGCCTTTTTGTCTTTGCTGCTTAGACTAGGGATGACAGCACGTGTTAAAATAGTAAAATTTGGATCACGCTGTCTCCTTCTGCTATTATGAGTCTTATGTCTTGTTTTACCTGCTTTCAAGTCTCCATGTGAGAGTCGGGTCAGTGCACAGAGCCCATGCTGCGAGCGCTGTGCTGCCTCAGTGGGGAGGAGAGCCGCAGCACTGGGCGCAGTTGGCCGGTGGCGGCCGCGGCTGCGTCGGTAACGCAGCGGCCTGCAGAGTACAAAGTAAGGCCCTGAGAATGACAGCCTGGTAGCCATTTGTGACACTCCACACAAAAGGTGGTCCCTAGCTCTAATCGTCCTTTTAGTCCCCTAACAAGCTCTTTGCAATAGATTGAGGCAGTTATGTTATTGATTCTGAACATGTTCCCCTGTGTGGAGTTTCCTTCTCCACTGTGTGTTCTGGTCAAATTGACAGACTTTAAAGTTGTGCCTGCACTGCCGACACGGCATTAGAAGAAATCTGGCAGCCTAGGCAGGTGCTGTTTCACTATCCATGTCACCTTGTGCTGGTGCTACTTCCTCCTTCGCCAGCCTCAGTGGCATATTTTGAAATCTCAAGTGCATCATCAGAAAATCCCTTACTTGTACTTGATAGTGAGGGATAAAATTGTAGAATCATAGGATCACTTAGAAAAGACTTTTAAAGATCATCTAGTCCAACTCCCCTTCAATAATCAGGGGCATCTTCAACTAAATCACGTTACTCAGAGGCCTATCCAACCTGATCCTGAACATTTCCAGGGAGGTGGCATCTATCACCTTTCTGAGCCACTTGTTCCAGATTTTGACTACCCTCATAGTGAAGAATTTCTTCCTAATATCTAATCTCAGACTACCCTTTTGCAATTTAAAGCCAGCCCCTCTTGTCCTGCCACTTCATGCCATTGCCAAAAGCGCCTCTCCAGCTTTCCTGAAAGCCCCCTTTAGGTGCTGGAACGTTGCTTTAGGTACTGGAAGCCTTGGTGCCTTCTCCAGGCTGAACAGCCTCTACTCACACTGTCTTTATAGGATAGGTTCTCCAGCTCTGTGATCATCTTCATGGCCTCCTCTGGACTCACTCCAGCAGGTCCATGATCTTCTTGAGCTGGAGGTCCCAGAGCTGGAAGCAACACTCCAGTTATGGACTCATAAAAGCAGAGTAGAGGAGGAGAATCACCTCCGCCAGCCTGCTGGCCACGCTCCTCTTGATGTAGCCCATGACAGAGTTGGTTTTCTGAGCTACAAACACACATGTCAGGTTTGTGAGCTTCTCATCAATCAAAACCCCAAATCCCTCTCCTCTGGGCTGGTCTCTCTCCATTTACTGCCCAGACTGTATTTGTGCTTGCGATGAGCTCATCTCTTAGCTTAATGTGCTTTAGTGCACCTGGTGTATCCAGATTTGTCTGTGTATACAGACACAACAGGTGATTTAGAAGTGGATTGCCTCCATCTTTAATAAGAACTCTTTTTATGCAGGGCTTAAATAAAGCATTTTTTCTTGGTGAAAATTAGGGATAAACATTATTTCTTGTATAGAAAGGTAACATACTTTGAAAAAGATGGAGGAAAAAACTCCTTATCTTTCACTCCTCCATGGAGGGAAAAGTTCATGCTTTTAAGAAATTGTGAATCAGAGGTTTGTAAAATGGTTGTAATATTGAATTTACAGATGTATGACAACTTTTTTTTCCTTTTTATTCTCCATACATTATATTTGCAAATAAGTATTACATTGTTTTAACTCCGTTATATTTCATCAAAAATTTACAATTCGGAGGATAAAAAATGCCAAATGCTAAATTAAAAAACTATGAAAAAGAAAAATATTTAAGAACTGATGTGACTTATCTGACACATTTTTCATAAGAAAATCACAACAAAATCGTGAAACTGAAAAGTTCAGGACAGTGCAAATTATACCTGCTTACACAATAAACAGTGCTCTCTAATACTGCATATCTTTGTCAGAACAGGGTTCCTCTAATTTGGTGTAGAGCACAATCCCAGATGATAAATATGCAGTATATAGATAAATGGCCATGCTTATCTGGCTTGCATAAAAATCTATGCAGAATCTAAATTTATAGCAAAGCGATACCGCACACCTCCTTAGCAAGATGTTTAAAGCAGTATTGGCATCTGTTTTTATATGATTTGTACTGACAGTTGAAGATTACCAATTACTGCATATTCCCCAATTCAAAGTGTTGCAAGGGACTATTATTTGTGTCCCATTCTGAAGGAAATGTTACAATATTTCAGAACAGTGTTTTTAAGAATCATATCTATTTTGTGCATGCATCAAACAATTCAATAGCAATATAGAACTTTTAACAATAATCATTTGGTTAACTGTTAATTTAATTGCTTTTGACTGCTTAGATGATGTGTATTTTGTCAGGAAACATCTCAAAACCAAGTTTAATAACTGTAGCTTTTTGAAAGATTACAATGTACTCTCACATTGATTCAATTCCATTTCATGACGATAGAGTGACTGCACTGGAAGCAAGGCTTGTGTTTTATTATGAGGGGAACCAATATTTGAATTAGTACATAAGCTCAGCATCAAAGAAAAAAATGTTGCATATAATGATTTGCATATTGACCTGTGTATGCATGATAGCAACCAGAAGAAACACTTCAAGCAAAGTAACTGCAAGATATAGGGATATAAGGTATAACCTCTTGGTACAAGTGCCTAAAAGAAGGAGAGTGCTGTCAAGACCTAACGCTAATTTATAAAATCACACAGAATGTGTGTGGGCGAGCAAACATCAGAGACTGAGAAATGCAAAGCTGCTTTAAGAAGAAAATGATACTTGTGGGGAGGCCATTATCCAAAGAGAATCCCACGGTTTTGTTAAATTCCTTTCTTTATTTGTAGATTTCCCGGTGTTGTGTGTTTTGTAATTTAGGAACTAGTGAAGAAAGTGCACTAGTGAGAAATGAGAAAAATCTGCCAAGAACTTGAGTGCGCATGCTGATTTAGACAAAAGTTTTAAATTGGTATTTTCTGTTTGATTTTGTTAATATTATTTTGATAATTTGGTAAAATTATTTTGATAACTTGTATTAACAAACAGACACATTATTAGAGATATTGTGAATGCTAAAATTAAATATATTACAGCACATCTCTGCCTAGAGAGTTGCCTAGGAAGAATTAGCTAATTATTGATATTGAAATTAAGGAAGAATTAAGTAAAAATTTGGTTCCCAATTTTGTTTCATGAGAATTTAGAAAATATTCAGAATATGTTTTAATTTTATGATTCTAGAATACCTCATCAGTGAATTCACATTTCTCCAGCTGTGGTACTGTTATCTTCAGGTTTTTAGTCTGAGCACAGATTATCCAGCTGAAGGAAATGACTTGACTGAAAGGAATTTGCTGATTGTACTGTATGGTGCCTTAAGGATTTCTTGTGGTCTGGTTTATTAAGGGAAGAAGGACTCTGGTCTTGATTTCCCTCTACACCTCTCATCAGACTCTCTACATCTCTCCTCAGCAGTTAGGCACCCAGCATAATTTCGAGGGACAAGGAGACAGACCCAAGTGATGGACAGACTCAGCTCTCCTTGTGGAGCTGCCTCTCCCATTACTGCACATGTACTCACAGCCTGGCCCCTTCAGGAGCTTTCCTTTGCCCAGCAGACAAGGGAAGAAGGAGGGCATCACCTCAGAAGAGTTTGTATGAGAAGTATACACAGTTCAGGGGTTGGCTGCACACATTTTTGTATGTGTGTGTCCTTTTCTTGGGCCACAGACGGTTACACATTGAACCATGAAACCTCCTCCTCTTCTCATCCCATGAACAAATATTCAGGCTGAGGATGTAAAAGGAAAACCTGGTAACAGAGAATCAATCTGCTTTCTTCTTCACACTGACTGCCACTGCAATCTTTTAATAGTCTCATGAACCAGCTGTATTAAATTCTCTTCCTCATCCCATGTAATTCAGATGGATCATGTAGGCCTCTCTGCTGAAAACAATGAGACTTTGCTAGTGCTCTTGGCATGGTAGGCTACAGACTGTCAGGAATCCCTTTTGCATTTTTGGTGTTTGTTTCTGACAAGATAACTGGATCCAATAAGTGATTTTATTTTGAAAGATTCATTGAGCTAGCAAAGCCAAGTGTAAATCTGATTCTTTAGTCTTGTGAGCGCCAGCATGGGGTGATTTGGGCTCTACCCCCGCTCCTGACGACAATTCTGGTGGAGAAAAAACACAGGCAATCTGAAAAATACATTGGCTTCTTGCATGAA
>WAAG01010740.1:19284-40415 GCA_013390105.1 Tichodroma muraria | reverse complement strand
GCTCTGCTCTCCTGGAGATGGCTGAACACCTGCCTGCCCATGGGAAGCAGTCAATTAATTCCTGGGTTTGCTTCTTGTGCGTGCAGCTTTTGCCTTCCCTATTAACTTGTCTTTATCTCAACCCATGAGTTTTTCAGCTTTTACCTTTCCAATTCTCTCCCTTTTCCTAATGGGAAGTGAATGAGTGGCAGTGTGGGGCTTGGCTGCTGGCTGGGGTTAAACTACAACACTGTGGTATTAAAATCAATTGCATTAGATTGGAAAAAAAAATTCATGAATTTGAGAGCAGGAAGGAACTGAGTTCTTGCTCTGTTCTTTCTCACTCTGGGCAGGTACTAATTCTTTGAATTTCCTATTAGTGTCTCTGCAGAGTAGATAACCAGTTCTTTTTAGAGGTTGCTTAGAAATAATCACTACGAAAAATAATTAGTGTACCCAGTCAAGATCCTCAAAGGCACTTGAGTGCCAAATTTTATGAAGAAAGTTGCCTCAAATATTTTTCAGTGTTTGAACTTGAAGCCAGAGACTGGAAGGCTTTAGCTATGACATTAATTTCTCATCTACTGACCAGTTTCTAGTAAAAGAAGTTCATTGACCAGAAAAAAGAACATTCTATATGTACTAAACAAAATGAAAAAGAAGATATGGAATGATGAGAATGAAAATGAATAATTTCCAAGTGGATAGTTCAATTATAGAATCATAGAACCATTTAGGCTGGGCAAAACCTTTAAAATCATGGAGTCTAGCCATTAACCCAGCATTGCCAAGTCCACCACTAAGCCACATCTCTAAGCACCACACACACACACGTCTCTTAAATACCTCCAGGGAAGGTGAATCAACCGCATCCCTGCACATAGTTTTATTGCTGCACTTCCAGCTCCTGGATTTTTTGCCCATGCTCCATGCATTGTTGCAGATACAGTCCAGATAGGCTATTGAACTCACTGCCTTTTTTGTGGGAGAAACTCTAATTCCTGTGTGACAATTCAGATGTGTTTCTGTGGTTTCTAATACATCAATGACCCTTGTGACTTTGCTATTACATGAATCAACACACCCTACTTCCACTGATACAGCAGACTAAAGGACATCACTAGCATACCATCCCTTAAACTTTGGTGTGCTGTCCACAGACTTATCTCTAGTGAGCCTGGATTTATCCCTTTTCCCCCTTCAGATCCAGTTAAAAGCTCTTTCAATGAGCTCTGCTAACTCCTCCACAAAAATACTTTTTCCCCCATTGAGATCCATCTGTTATCAGCAGGCCCTGGTGTTATGTAGACTGACCCATGATCTAAAACCCCAGAATTCTGTCGCTGATACCAGGCTCAGAGCCAGGTATTCATATGCTGGATCATCCTATTCCTTCCCTCATCATACCGTGAAACTGAGAATGTTACTTGTGGTCCCGATCCCTTAAACAGATGTTCCAAGGCCCTGAAACCTCTCTTGATTCCCCTAAGGCTTCTTGTTGCAATTTCATTGCTGCCCACCTGAAAAGTCAGTAATGAATAATAACCTGAGTTCTGTATCACGGTGGGGATCTTTCTCTTTGCATCTTTAACCCTGGGTCCTGGGAAGGCAACAGACTCCCCTAAGAAGTCTGCTCTGCATGTTGGGCATTCTCTTCCCTTCAGAAGGGCACCTACTATGACTATGACCCAGCTGGTTTTTTTTAACAGAAGGAAGCTTGATGCAGGACATAGTCCAGTTTAATCTCACTGACACTTCCATGCCAGGTGAATCATGGTCCTCATTATTGTTTGGTTGCACTTGCAGGGCCTCTTGCCTTTTATGCCAGGGCACATGGGATGGTGGGGCAGTCAGAGGAGATGTGCCTGGGGTGCTGGGCAGGAGCTTGTTGCCACTGCCCTTATACCTTCCATAACTGTGTTTGGCTAGGTGGAAAGAAGACGGGGAATCCTCTGTGTCATGCATCCTGTCTGCTGTTAAGCCTGTCCCTGGGAAGGTAGTGTGTGATTCCAGTGGTCTGTCTCTCTGTCATTCCTAGATACTCCTCAACTTACTGACCTCCTCTCAGAGCTCTTGCACTAAGTGGAGGAGTCCCTCTACTTGTCTCACAGAGGTGCTCACTGCTGCTGGCCAGTACTGCCGTCAGAGCAGCTGACACCTGGATGGCAGCATGTTCTCACTGAGGTCTGTCTGGGAAGCTGGGTCAGCTGTGGTGGATGCTGAGCTTAGAGAGACTATGGCTTTCTGCTGGATGGATACAGGGCTCCCTTGCTGAGCTGTGTGGAGGCTTGGCAGCCATTGCTCCTGGCCCCACTCAGGTAATTTCTGTTGCTGTCATGCAAGCTGTGGGCTTCTGGTGGCTCTCTCATCTTCTTCTGTGTTTACCCCAGTTTGGGAAACTGCCCTGTGCACCACATTAGAGTGTTTCATTGCAGATTGTGCCAGCACCTGAACTGCTCCTCTTGGCAGTCCTTGGAGCCCATATAATAAATACTTCAGCAACATCTCTTTCCCTGGAGGAAGAAATATAGACTTACTGGGAATCATCAACTCAGTTACAGAGACCTCAGTTAAAGTGTTCATAGTCTTTACTCCAGTTCTCTTCCTAGAGGTTTCTGCAGAAATAAGTCAGGGCAAAATATCAAACATTTGTCCAACATAACTGATGAGTCTTCTACTTCTGAGCAAACCTGCCTAACTCGTTTACACAAGTCTTTTCACTGAAACACCTACCATTGGTGCCATTAGACAATGGTATACAATTTCCCTTGCTGTTTGCTCAGAATGAACAGTCACCCAACATGAAAGGAGGTGGTAATCCTTCAGTATTGTTGGTGGGACCCAGATGAATTCATCTAAATGTTATGTTTTTCCTTTCTGAAAGAAGAATCCCACATGAACCACTCTCACTAAATTATCAGATATTGCTTCATAATGGAATTCCTCATTTGTTTTTTTGAGAATGTGGAACTTACATTTCCATGTTACAGGTGTTTTTAATGCATATTGGTACCAGTATTTCAGCTTCTTTGTGTGATGGTTTAACAAAGTCTACTTTTCAGTTGGATGGGTTGTTCCCTGTGGGGACCTGCCAGAGCCAATCAACTGGTTAGTTTTGAAGAGCCAATCAACTTCCTAGTTTTAAAGATTGACATCCAGTTAAACCACTTAAAAGAGTTGAACATGCCTCTATGGAAAGATGCATTTTAAAAATGAACAAAGCCCAGGAAAAAAACTCTTTTTGCTTCCAGCCTTTGAAGATGTAAAGTGGCTGAGCCAGCCCTGCACGGCCCAGCTGAGATTTTCTGCCCCTGAGGGCTGGGTGAGTGGTCTGATGAGCCCCCCCACTGGGGAGCCTGCCAGTTCCCATCCAGGCAGGAGGCTGGGGCCCCTTCACAGACGAGTCCGCTGGTCCTTTTTCCAGCGGCACCACTGGGCTGCGCCAGCTGGAGGCTGATTCAGTGCCACGAGTAACCATGCAGTGGCTCTGCAGTCAGCACTGGTCGGTCGCCCCGAGGCCAGGAGTGGCCAGAGCAAGGAGTGGCCACGTGGCTGCTGCCATTCTGGACTGGGAGTGGCCACGTGGCCAAAACTACACAGCCGAAATTGGCACGACTGGGACAAGGGCAGGCAGCCATGTCTGCCTTGGCATGGTTCGCAGTGAGGTTTGTTTAGCCACTTTTAGCCAGCCATGCTGTGGACAGAAGGACAAAGCCAGCAGCAGCAGCTTTTCTTGGTTTTGGTGCTCCACATGAAGAAGAGCGCTGAAGGAGCTGGTGGCTGGCATGGCTCGCACGGACCAGCAGGGATCACGCGACCAGCAGCGGGAGGCACAGGGGGCAATTTCCCTGATGCAGAGCCTGGATGAGATCAACCTTTAAGCATTGCAGGACTCTATAAAAACAGCTTCAATTGATAAAACTTGAGAAAAAATGAACCTACAAACACCAGTTCTCTCCCAAATCAGGAAAAGGAAAGGGGGAAGACATGTAGAGAAACGACATGGGACACTGAAGTCAGTAAAGGAGTCAAATTCTAGATGGGAGGGCATTGAGGAGATGCCTCAGTGTTGGGCTGAAATTCTTTTGTGAGACTGTAGTGAAGATATGTTTTTGATATATCAGACTTCATTGTTTCCCTGTAATTCATGAAGTGCATGGAGGGGATGCAGCATTCACCCGCAGCCCATGAGAAACGGGAGCTGGAGCGTGTGGATGCTGAAAAACTGTAATCCGATGAGAAGCTTGAATGGAGAGAGATGAGAAACTTTGCCCCAGGGATAGAAGAAGAAAAACCTCTGTTCCCAGAGCTATATGAGCTAGAGCAGCTCATCCTTAAAATGGTACCCCAAAAGTTGACATGGCCCATGAAAGCAGCTGTGGGAAGGCTGAGAAGCATGAGAGGGACTTTCACACTGTGAACAGATTTTCAGGTGGCTGATTTTCTGTGACATTGAAGCCACGAGAGAACTGTTTCTTGTGGAGAAGTCTCCCTGGCATGGCGAGAGAGACTCCTCTCCCTAAGTAGACTGAAGAAAGATTATTTTAGAGGTGGTAAACTGACTGAAAGTTCCAAGTTTTGTCTGTTTATATTGTCAGTGGGAAAGAAAAGAGGGTGTGGGGGGAGGAAAAGTGTTCTGAAGGTTTATTCTGATTTCTTTTTTTTTTCTTTTAATTCTATTGATAAAGTTTACTTTATACCCTTTAAAGTTTGAGCCTGCTTTGCCCTCTTCCTAATCCATATCTCACAGCAGGAAATGAGTAAATAGTTCTAGTGGGTGCCTGGCGATTTGGCCAGTGCTAAATCCACTCACTACTGAAGAAGGCAACTCTATGAAACAATGGACATGGTTTTCTTATAAAGATTTTTAAAAGTATCATTTTCTGCATTATTTAAAACTGTCTTTTTCAAGCTGCTTGGAAAACTGTACTTGCAGTTATTTTAAACTGTTGTAATTTCTCCTTCAAATTCTAACTTTTGTGATATCTTCACAGAAATAGGCGTGTAAACTTAATACATTATGATATGAAGCCTGAAAGTGCATACTCCCACTTGTGTGAATTCTACCCCCATTTCATTAACTCTCTGCATGATTCCCTCTCTATTTTTGTCAGAGAATGTTGTTAGTTATTAAAAATGAGAAGGTTGAACTATCAAGCTCTGCTGTTTCCTACACTGGTAAGAATTGACGTGAAAATAATTTAAAAATATAATTACTAATGCAAGGAAAAGTTTTAAAAACTGTCAGCTAATAGTATGTTCCTCAAAGCATCCCTAGAATTAAGTATTTTTGTCAATTATTTGTCAATTTAGTAAGTGCCTAATTTGCTGCTACTGGGGAAGAAAATTACATGGTTGCTTCTAAATTATTAAACAATATTTTGATGGCATTGACAGAGCAAATAGTAAGATATTGACCACAGTCATCATGCTATAGACAAATTCTTGCAGCTTTCCTTTTTATCTTTTTATGTGAAATTGAAGAGAAGAAAAATGTCATTAGCTGTTATGAACTATATGTGCAAACTGTGATTTGAAGCCATACCAGGAGTTCACCTTCCTCTAGATTCTCTTGTAAAGTCACTAATATACAAGGATTTTTCTAAGAAAGCATTTAGAACTTCACAAAGAAACATGATTGCAACATACAGTCAATTTTCTGGCTTTACAGGATTTTTGCTCTTCTGCTGACCATTGGCATCAAGGTCTATTTTCAGTCTTTTGGAAGAAATGTCTGCATCTTTAATAGTATTTTAATAAGGTGACACCTAGACAGGCTCAATCCTACTTTTTCTCCCTTTTTAGCCATATTCATTAGAAAAGTTTCATTTCTTTCTCCCTAAATTTCTTGTGATTGAAAGATCATTGTGTCACATATTCACCTGTACTTGTCCAGAGAAATAAAGACTTCATGATCAGACACAAGGCAGACACACGTGTGGAGAAAGATAGAAGGGCTACTCATAGTGCCTGGTGGGGATGTGTTTGTGTTTTGGACTGAATGCAGATGGTTACCACGTCTGTAATATTGACAGGGATTGACCTAAGGGAAGGTTATTCCTGTGTTATGGAAAAGATGGCAGAACAAGATGAGAACAAGAATCAAAGGTGTTTGCAGTTGAAGAACAGGAGTGTTTCTTTGAATTTGTTCATATCTTGGTTCTGGCCAGGACAGGGTTAATTTTTGCAGTAGCCAGGACAGGCCTGGCTAGGACACGAAGGTTATTTTATACCACCTCATCATTGCCAGGGTGGGAGGAAGGGAGTTTTCTAGGGAGAAGGGGTTCTTTCTGGATGGGGTAGCTTGTTAGAGGGAGTGGTGGGGTGCTGCTGTTTCCAGTAAACCATTCTTATCTCAGTCCATCGTTTTTCACCTTTTGTGCCTCCAATTCTCTCCAGCCCTCAGCAATGGAAGGAGGGGAAGTGAGTGAGAGGCACATGGTTTGAAGAGTCTCAGTATGAACACTAAATTGGGGAGTACCATTCCTAAAGCATGACAGTACATCACAAAATTTGGTTTGATGACCACACTTATGAGTATATAGCTGTGGCCATATATAGGAATGATCAAAAGATGGACCACAAGCCATTACCAATATTTAGGGTGCATGGGAAAATGAAGTCATTCAGAGTTCTTTAGAGTATGTACTTAAATGTTATAGGTCTAGGAGATCTACTAGATAGGTCACGGCTTTATTTACAGAATTTGATGTATTAACTAAATAATAAATCAAGGCCAGTTTAGACTCATAATTTGAATGTATTTTTCCATGTTCTCAGGAGCAATTTTTATTCTTAGTTTGAAGGACAAGCTCCACCAACAGCCTTAGAATAATTTGTCAATTTATCTCAAGTTCTAGATCCATTAAGTCTGAAACTTGGTTAACAACAGTTGAAAATAAGAGGAACTGCTCTACTGACATCTACACAGAACATGAATACAGGCAGACTCAGAACTTCACGTGCAAGTCTTTAATTCCATTTTTATTTCATGAACAGCCTACTCCTGGTCCCCTTCTCGTAAGAAAAATTGAAAACCTTACGTCATTGGGCTCAAATTATGTTTTGTTCACTGAAGAATAGTTCAAAAGAACTTGAAAATGTTGGGGAAAAGCCCCTCATTCCTGCAACCTTTTATTCACATAGTAGTTCGTGAAGATTAGTTGATTATCAGTCTATATCAGATGTTCTTAGAGTTGAGACTAGATTCCCAAAGTGTCTGAAATACAAAATCAGTAGAATGTTCAGGCAATACAGATGAGAGAACTGAGAACTGGAAATGAGGGAGAAAGCAAAAATGGCTTTAGAGAAAAGAAGAGCATAGTAATTAAGAAACTGGAGTATAAGCAGATGTCTGGAAATGTACATCTGCAATGTAGTCGCATCCCAAAAGTTATGCTACCTTCATAACATCTGACAGCTTGTGCTACTGAAACTCGTAATCATCTTGCACACCTTCTATGCCTTCAATGATATATCTTGTGCAATGATAAATTTGTAAATGACACCCCCACTCCCCCAATGAACAAGAGAGAGTATCAAAACTGTGAGAGAATTATAAAAATTCAGTTCTCATTTGGAAACAAAATCATATGCGTTGAAATAATTCCTGATTGCTTAGGTAGCCTCTTATTCATGGATGTCCATGTACCTTGCCCTGAAAGTTTATTTCCCATAACATCCAATCTAATCTGTTTGCTGCAGGTTAAGCCTGTGACCAAATTTCCTCCGAGGCGATTTTAACCTGCATCTACTGGGCTCAAAGCACTTCATGGTGGATTGCTCCTGTTTTTCCACTGAAATCAGTTTTGACACTGAGAGCAGGACACTGTCTTTAATTAGGAAAACCTCTCAATGTCTTATCTAAGAGATGGCCATTTTTATATTTCTTCTGCAGGTGTGTGGATACGGGCTAAAAGAATGGGATTAATTTTATCTGATATTAGCACTTTGGCATCTGGTCTATGATAATCTTGTAAGATCCCTCCTGAAACTAATAGGCAGAGGAAAGGAACTTTGGAGAACAGTTAATCATTTCTGTCTTAGCATGGTATGACTGTTTCTGTGAGGTTGTTTCTCTGAGACAAGGAAGCATGACACCTTGCTTTTAAATGAGAAAAAGGAAGAACAGATTCTATTATTTCTTCAAATGAAATGGTGTCTGCATTGACTTTTGGATTAAAGACAAGACTCTGGTTGTGTGATTGGGACACAGATTCTGGGGGAAACAATTAGTCTTATTCTATAATATTAACATAAGTCATCATTCTCTTTTTTTGTTTTGATGGTTTTAGATCTCCAGGGTTCCCACCAAATATAAATAAGTATTAATTCTGTGTAACGTGTCTGACAGGATCCTCTATGCTTGACCAGAAAGTTACAGTATTAGTCTGGTGCACATTTATAATAGAAAAGTGAGGATCATGGTAATCTGGTAAGAGAAGTTTCTCCTGCTGATTTTAAACTCAGTTGGGCATCCTAAATGGTTTTCTTTGGAGATGCTTAGACTGTGAAATCATTAGAGAAATAAAGATTAGTTGGGCATTCCAGGTATCATCATCCTTAGCCACTCCTGTGGCACTACTCGGAAAGGAATTCTTTCCCCTGTAGTTATTAATGGTCATGTTGAAAAGCTTAGATTGGCCTTATGTAGAAGAATTACCTACTCACTAACTCCAGATAATTGCTCATGGACTATCAACAGCTTACTATTTACACAACATGTTATATTCAATGTTTGAGTGGAAGAAACACCGGAACTGGACAGAAAAATTACAGCTTTTTGTAAATTCAGCCCTTATTGTGAGATCTTTATGAAAAAGTCAAGATGTACTGATTCACAATTAAAATGGAAGACAGTAGGTTCAGAATTTCAAGTCCAAAATTCTGAAAAATTATTTTAGAACCATTTTTGGTGGGGAATTACGGACAAAGGGGGTCCATATTTTAGAGAATGAGTTCTCTGGTATGTCACCAGTTGGAAGTTTGATGGATTAGGCTGCTAATGAGTATTCAATCAGTGGTAACTTATCTTTTGGTGATTTTGTTTATTGCTTCCATTCTACTCAGACATGCATTTTCTCCTGATAAATGGTTCTCCAGATTTTCAAGATAAACTCCAGATTACTTGAATCCTAGTACAATGTACATGCTAGTAATATTTTTGGAGTGGTTACAAAAATGAAACTGACTTCCTTCTGAAATGGCTGCATCTCCATGGCAATTTTGCATTCATTAATATGCTTGGGAGCAATTTCTCCAATCTCAGTGCATTCCAGTCAGGTCACCAAGAGTGATAGAGTGCCTCCCCACACTCCAAGTACAAGGTCTAACGATGCTACCTGTAACTTCTTTCTCCACTAGAAATCCCCTCTCTATCAAGAGATTAGATTCACCTTGGCAATTCCACACAAGATAAACAGATACAAATATCCCATCATGACCTTTCTGTTCCACATATTCAGCATGTTTCAACAGTATAAGCAGACATAGTTCAGGCTCAGAATGTATAAATGCGAAGATTAAAATGTCCTTTTGTCCTAGAGCTTGGCACCTTGCGAGACAAGGGAGCGCACTGGCTGCACAGCACCAGGAAGCCAGTGCAGGGGCTGCTTCCACGGCCCCTGGCTGAACGCAGTGATTGCCACTGGGACTGTTCAAGAGGCCTGAACACAGAGCAGCCACCGTGGCTCAAGTGCTGGGTTTGCCTTATGAAAGATTTTGTGAAAGAAACTGCTAAGCAAAGGAAGGGGAGGTGGAATGTTACTTTCTATATGGCAAACAATTTACACTGTCATTAATATTGCAAGCTTTTTTTTTAGAAGAAAAAAATCCCTGCTTTATTTTAAGATTTTTAGTATGGTTTATTCTGAGATTTAGAAAACACAAGAGAGTCAGGCCTTCCAGACAAATGCATTTACCTTGATGGAATGCATTTGCAATAGCTTTACAACAATGGCCTAGAGAATACTTGCAATTCACATTGGACTATTTTTTCTATTTTTTTTTTTTTTTACTGCTTGGAAAATGGACCTGGTTTGGGGGCCTAATTCACAGCTACCACACCTACTCTCTCTGCCCAGAGAGCAAAGAGAATGAATAGGTCAATCACCTGACATATTTCCATCCAATTTCAAGGGTAGAATGTGTTCATTTTCTGACTAATGGCATGTCATTTTGCAGAAGCCTTTGGTCACGAATTAATCCTGGAATCAAAACAGATTTTCCGGGGAGCAATCTTCCATCAAGTATTGATTTTTTTACACTCATGGAGTCTGTACTCCCTAATTTAACCTGACAATGATTCTGCACAATGGGCTGGGAGCACCTTGGCAACTCACAGAAGGAACTTCTAGTGTCTTTTCTTTCTGCAAAGTAGTGGAGGGTGGGGGGAGTGAGGAGTGGGGGAAAGACCCGAACAACACAGTTAGTCACTGGGGGAATGTTCACTGTCTGATGTTTTATTTCTGATTATTTGAATGGAGAAATAATGCTAACTTTAGAAGTAATTTAAATGGGGATGTCTCAGAAAGATGCATTACTCTGTGAAATCCTGTTTATGGCAACAGTCTCCTGCTGCTCTTGTACCTTTTTCTCACCCCCAGCACTCTTGGATGCTAATAACACAAAAACTATAATAGCATCTGCATCTCTAGTTGCACCTGATGCTTTTATGAGTTGACATTTTAGTTAACCAAAAAAACCCCAAACAAACAAACAAACAAACAAACAAAAAAACCAAACCAACCAACCAAAAAAAAAAAAGCAACCCAAAAAAACTTGCACGCATAAAAGCATAAAAATGCATCCTTTACCAAAAAGTTGTTTTTTGACTCTGGCCTCAGAAATCCAGCTGCAAATAGCTAAGCTTTGCTGTTTAGTTCTCCTACAAGACAAATTTCTCTGTCACTGCTTCTCTACATGCTCTGTACTAAACTATTTATTTGACTACTTACAGTAACAAGAAAAAATGAAAAAATCTATTATTATGAAACAATAATACACAACCCAGTGAAAAGTGAGAAATCATTTAGAGACAGGAGGATTGATGGGACAAGCGGTGAAGAAGCCGTAAGATGCTGTTTTTTAACAGAAAACAAAGATGGGCCATTTTTGTTTTTGAAGGTACCACTGCAGGAGTGAAATAATGCAGTGTAATCATTGTTCCCAGGCTAAAACTTCTTTCTCAGAGATGAGAAGCATATATTTAAGAGATAGTGAGTAAGATGCCCATCTTTTTGCCTTATTCTGAAACTGAAATGGAAGAGATTTTAAGCATCTTGCACAAAGATCTTTACGGAAAAATAACAACATCTCTGCTTATGATTTCTCCATTAGAAATGCTTCATTACTGGAAACATTGAGATATGACCTGAAAAATAATACTTTTTTTTCTTTACCATTTCTGAGATAATCACAATTTGAGAGGTATTTTGTTGGAAATAATTTTCCCCCTCTATAAAATAGATTTCAGCTTTACTTTGAATAAAAGAAATATGAAAACTGTTCTTGGCCTAATGGGGAAAGGTTTGGAAAAAACCCCACTAGTTCTTCCTTCAGTTTGGCTACCAAAACCATACTATAATAATTGCATTTTTAGACATTTCATTCCAGATAGTAATCTATTGTAGATCTGACTGTGCAAATTTCTGATTGATGGATCTCTGTCATTGTCAGTTCCAAATTCAAAAGGGGACAAAAAGTGTAGAAGAAGAAAATGCCTTTAGAAGAGACTGCCTGGTTGACCTGAACTCCTGAAAACTGCAATTCCAGAGGATAATACAGGAAATGTTTGTGGAAAATAAATAAACCGAGGTACACAGAAATGAGGTCCATATGCAATTTCAATAATGATATTAAATAATAAATCAGTAATAGTTGTTCCTGAACAATAACAAGAGCATATTATTTCTCCATTGTACTATTTCAGGAATACCTTGGAAACCAGAAGATAAGTGTTTTCTGGCCTCATCAAAAAGGTTAGGGTGAAGAACCCTTGTGTGGAAAGTTTTGAGTGATAGAATATGTTTAAATTGTTACAAATGTTTATAAAAGTGCTTCTAGGCATAAAGATGATGACTGAAATCATACACAGGAACAGTTGAAGATAGCTCTCTTATTGTTAAAGAACTCTTTTCTTGCTAGTTTTTTTTCTACTTTCATCTCATTTTCCAGAGACATTTTGAAAGAGGACTGCTTCTTTTCTTCCTTGTTTTATGAAAGTGCCTTTGTACATTAGTGAAGTGCTTTAATAACATGCACTTTGTAAAAGTCAAAAGTGCTCTATTATCCATAAGTATAGAAGTAAATAGCACTTGTTTTAATTGAAAACATCAAACTTCTGTAGCTCTAAACACATCAAAGACACATCCATTTGTGCATCTCTTCCAAAAGGTGAATTCTAGTGCTTTTAAACAGACTGAAAAAGAATCAAGCTTATTAGAGCCATGAGAAATTTTCAAATTGAAATGCCTTTCAACCTTCAAGTGGTTAAAATATGGAAATGGTTAATGCACTTAGCATGTGAAGCCACTTTGAAAGAGTGAGGTGTTTAACCAATTATCCCTATCAGCTGAGAAGTTCCAACTGACCACAGTCTTAGGTCAGTTTGACTTCAAGGTAACACATAGTGGTTTACATTTTAATGAAACAGTTTAGTCTATAGATTAACTAGCAAAGGGAGATTTAAGCTGTTGTATTTTACTTTACAGGAACGTGCACTCAGCCTGTTGCTGTGGCTTGATTGAAGGACAATGCAATTTTGAACCACTATAACTTGACAGTTCTTCAAGTGTACTTAAACTTTATACACACAGAAAAGTGTAGTGATTTGCTTAGTGTCAGTGTAACAAAACTATTTCTAAAGTAATTTATCTTTCATCCTTCAAGACAAAACTTAAATGGCTTAAGGAATGCCTTTTAGTTGGTCAGTTATTAACTTAACCTGAAAGAAGATGATGTCTCACTGTGGGGGTAAAGAAGTGGCCAGAGTGATTTCTGAGACAAATTGAGTTACATTAATAAAGCTTTGGAGACCAGATGAGGGCTACTGGCTCTGGTACAGACTGGGGCAAATGATGAACACAATCACACAACCATGCCTCAACAAGTTACCATCTGTTAGCTGAGCTCTGGTAACTGACTGTGATTAGATTTCATTTTGATAAAAAGCTAATGGAAAGAGGACAAATAAAATAAAAAAACAATCATATCCCCAACTATCAAAATACTAATAGAATTTTAAATATCTGTCCAGGACTTGACCTCCTGTTTTCTTCAGGTTTCTTGTCGCTTAAAGGGTGAATCTTCTTTTTCAGAAGCCTCCTGTCCACTATTATTTATTTGTATTGTCATTTGCTTAGGGGCCTGTGTCAGGACTCCAGACATGTGGTACCAGCATATTGTAGTTATTGTCTTGCTTTGATTGACAAGGGTAGCAATAGTGCTTGAAGCCTTCACAGAGTAACATGTTACATATGAGCCTCTGACGTAATTTCCACAGTAGGCCTGTACTATGGCCTTAATGGTATATGGATGCTTCCATGTGGACAAAATCTTCTCCACATAAACTTGGAAGCAACAGCATGAGGGTCTATGTCACTGACAGAGAAGGGATGCTGCAGGTACAGGCAGAGATAATACCAAAATTGAAGTCTCCCAATTCTCAAAATATGACTACTGATAATAATTCCTTGACCTCTATACTATCAATAGAAGGCAAGATCTTCTTTAAAATTAACAGAGCTTAACAGGAAAAATATATTTCTTATTCAACAGAATGACTAACTCTGTAAATTTCTTATTCTCCTGCCTCTGCACTTTGAGGTGTGGGCACTATTAGTTATTAGGTGAAGAGTTCTTACTTGTTTTCAGATTTGAATGTAGAAATGTGTCTGTGCAGAGTACAGACACCTGGGAAAAAATTCTGACACCTCAGTCAGTAGTCTAATATTCTTTACTTCAAGCAGCCATGTGTTTATTCAGGGTATTGCACACAGCACCTAGAATGTTCAACTAGCACCAATCTTTATGATAAGGGGAGCAAGATGTTGCTTAAAAATTAAATTACATTTAGGTCCCTTACTTTAAACTAATTTAAAAGCAGGTTGAGTCCCCAACAACTCCTTTTGAAATGAGTAGTGGAGGACCACATGTTTTCCACTTTCACATAGAAGTCACAGTAAGACACCTGCATTTGTACTTCAGAGCTTAATTTAAGGTGCTCTACTTGATAAACTATATTGTTAATTTATTATCAGTCATTCCTACATATGGATACAAAGAGCATAAGATATACCATGTGGCATATCCCATACAGCAGGCAGTTAGGGAAAAGAAAAGATCAGAAAAAGAGTACACTTTTTTGTATGCATCCTTTTAATTTTCTTTTCTTGCTTTGTGTCACACCAAAAGTGAGTAATTTATTTAGAATAATATCTATTTAATGATCTTAGGTCACCTTGCAGCTAAAAGGCAGTCTGAATTGCACTGTGGTGTTCTATTTTTGCTGAAGAATTGTGGCATGGCATCATATTTGAAAGAAATAGTCGCAGTGGAATAATTAATGACATGATACGTGTAAAGAAAATATTGTGGAAAGATAAAGTGGTCACGGCCAGTTTAATAAAGGTGTGTGTGTCTGTAAGTCTACAATTACCTTACTATTTATCCTAACTCATACGTACTCTAGCAATTCAAGGTAACTTATTAGTAACTCTGATTGCTAATTAACATTACTAACCTGTAACTTATGTTCTCAGTGTAAGTAAAATAAAGAATTTCAAAAATAGGCTGCCAAATAGCTCCAAATGTTTACTCTCCCTTCTGACTTCTCCTGCTATTCTCTATCTACCTCACATTTCATTCTTTTACTTACCCAGTTCATTGTCATTCCCTTGTCTTGAGGACTCCTTTCTGCAGAGTAAGAACTCTTGTCGCTCATGACTCAATACACCATAGCTGTGGGCTCAGGAATGCAGGTACAAAACCTTGTTTGTCAAGAGCACTGCTGACTTGGAACTGGCACTGAATTTGTAGCAAAGGTGGAATAAAACACACTAGCTTCATCCTAGCATGATTGAAAAGTCAGAGTACACTAAAATCCCATGAAGTTAGTTGGGGTATTTTAATAGGTAATTGCACCAAGCTGCCTATTTTCCACCTCCTATGTTGGAGGCTCTTAGAAGTATATAATATGAACTTACAACTTAGTCATACCAGTGGTAGGTCTGGCACCTTTATGTGTAATTATACAGTGTATAGCAGCTTATCCAGAAGTTTGCAGCTACAAAAAGAGAGTAGTCCCATTTCCCCTGTGCTTTATTTTGGCTGTGATACTTCCCTGGTAGCATAGTTAGCCAAATTCAATTTACTAATTCAGTGGCAAACTGACTGAGGTATCCTTGATCCATTGTATTTTTTCCTGGATCCATGAGCTGGGTGAGTTTGGAGTGCAGTTAAATGAGCGTCAGAGCTGGTAACAAAGTGATGGACTGAACAGCCAGGGAAAGGTACTGGAGACGGTAGAGGGGGGAGCAGAAGTGAGCCCTTTTTAGAAGCTGTAAGCTCTCAGAGGTGCTCATCTTGTATTGCCCTACCATACACTTAAACCCAGAGTCATGGGCTATGTGAAAGCTGAAACACTTTTTCCTTTAGTGGTGGTGTGGTGGGAGCAACACAAAAGAGAAAGCAAGCAAAAAGGTGGTGTGAATCAGCTCTTGGGCAATCAAGATCTTAAGCTGCTGCAATTCTTTCTGCTGGAGGTCTGCTCATGAACTCCACAAAAGAGGGCTGTGCTAATGATCTTGATTTCATGTTTGCAGTAGTCTGGGAATATGCCCTCCAAAGTTACCATTCTGTCAGCATGTGGTGAGTTATTAAGCCTTCTTGCTCAGTCCTGTTTCTGTGTATATCAATACAAGTGTTTCTGAGTATACGGCCATGACAAGCCTGTGAAAGCAAGGGTTTCTTGCTCTGACTGTAAAATGGGCACCTCAGAGCTTTCAGGTGGTTTCAGTCTTCAAGATCCAGGTGAAACATTGGCAGACTGCTTCTCTCCAAGGGAGAGAAAAAACAAAGCTCTCAAAGCAAAGCTAACATAGCATAGTACCTATCGGGGGCAGCCATAGCATGTTCTTAAGAGACTGGAAGGGAGATTTGCTGGCCAGGAACTGGTCCCATCATCCCTGGGAGGCATGAACAGGGCGGGCTTAGGGTCGCTGGGAAGCTGGGTTCATACCAGATGGTCTGGCAGGTTCATGATCATAAGAGATATGAGGCCATGCCAGGACTTTGGCCAGTTCAATGCCAGGGCAGGACTGTGGGGAGCTGGATGTCAGCACTCCTGAAACAGCAACTGATGGCCCCAACAGGACTGAAACGGGCTTGTAGTCAGGGGCAGGGACAGTAGGGTCTGTTCATGCCGTTAGGATGAACTAGACTGTTAGGTTAACTGTTAGGCTAGACTGGTCTTTGCACAAGTCCACATCCTTGAGAAAATAACCCCCAAATTGAACTGATAAACCCTGAAAATGCTACCATAATTTTTTCCCCTTGAAGGGAGAAAGCCCAGTGATGCCTAAACCCCACCTGCCATCTTGCCAACCCTGTAGGTTTTCTCCAGGATGGTCCGTCTTTGCTCCTCCTACACCTCCTGAGACAGCTACTAGTTTTCAAAACTCTTTGTTGCTCAGAAATTGCAGCAAAGGAACTTTAAAATTGGGTCTTCAGTTTTCTGTATGCACACACATACATGTAACTTACCAAGGCAAATTCTAATTGCAGGTATTAGAGTAATTGTCAGCAGTGTGGAACCTCATTTTCTACTATGCAAACATCTGTGTTGGTTGCATATATTAGAGTTGTCATGCTTTAAATGTCAGCAGCATTTTAACATTTATAGAAGTCTGTAGAATTAATAATGAGAGAGATTCTTACTGTAAATGTATTGGAAATGGCAGCATTCAGTTACCTGTAAATGTTAAAACATTGTCTACTGAGAGCTGACAAAGACAATCAGTAGATGCATGCTTTGTTTTGTCAGATGTTCAGCCCCTGAAGACCTGTTTCAGCTCTCTTTGTGTTCATCTGAGTGTTATTTATGGTGCCAAGAGGAGCCATCTGGCCCAAGATTATAGTGACTTCTGCCCTTGGGAAGAGAGAGGGGAAACTGTAAATGCCTCAAGATGATCTGAGGGGCTGCAGTCACTGGTGCTCTGAGTGGAGATTGGTGTGTGAGTGCTGCAGAGGTATGCCCTGTACTGGCCTGTTCAGACAGGTGGCAAGGAATCTGTTGTGAAGGCTTTTGAGGAAAGACAACAGGGCAATCTACCCTTCTGGGAAGCAAAGGTGGAGCAGGTACATGGGCTTTTCTCCAGGACCGTACTGCCAAAAAGCAAACAAAAAGAGTTTTAATGCTTCTGTACAACTTTCCAAGTGGCTGATTGGATGAAAAATGTCAGTGTTCCTAGAGCTAAGTAATTTATGTACTTTCATGTAAATAGCTCTATTGTTTTAGACTGTGTTGGGTGGTGGAGAATAGTCACCGGTCTGTATCATTCAGAACCAGTGCAGGTTTCTTTGACTAATTTCCAGTAGTTACAGACTGTCTTGACAGGATAATTTATGAATTATTTTGAATTTTATGCATTTCATATCATAACTTGCCATTCACCACTGAACTGGACTCTTCCATTACATCTGAAAGGAATCCAGACTGCTCCTGAATTCAAAGTCTGAATATGCATCTGGCTTCTTTTACATCCCAGAAAGATGCTTCCACTGATTATCTTATTTGTGCTTTATGTAACATCTCTCAAAGTAGCTAGTGAAAATAGTGCATCTGCCACTGAAGACTTAGTGTGAGGGATAGAGTTTTAGACTTGGACAATAAAGATGGCACTGCAGTAAAAATCCCCAAATGTTTTTAGAAAGCAAACACAGAAAGGCCACTAAACAAAATTCACTAATGAGTTCCAACACATATGCAAAGAAATATTTTTCCTACTTTTCATTCAAGTCCCACTCATTGTTTCCTACCATTGAAACTACTTACAGTCTAGTCTCACAGAACATAAGAAATTTTATTAATTTAAAACTCTTCTGAATCTAGGCAGGTGTACAAATATCCTATCCTCTCTCCTCTTTCAACATCCCACACTCTCCTGACAACAAATCTCTGTGATTTTTCTTCCAGGAGGATGTGTAAGAGAACACTTTGAAAAAAGTTGTTAGACTTTTTTATGGTTATTTTATGTGTGCATTTCACTTTGCTGCAGGCAATGGCAGAAGAAAAAAATCAATCCGTATTTGTGCGGAATGAAAAGATGAAAAGAAAAAAACCTCTTCCAAAATAATTAGCCGTGTGGTATAAGGAATGGATTCATCAAAAATACTTGAGTTTTTCTCCTGCTGCTGCTGCTGTGACTACTGCTGCTGTTGAGCCCTTAAAATACCCAGATGCATTAAGAAAAATAGTTAGGAAGGTTTATTTTGGGGTACAGGCTGCTCTTGGTCTGAAGACAAGTAAATGCTAGCCTTTTGATGAAGCCTGAAACCTCCCCAGTTCTAATTTTGGAGTGAGTGCTTTAAAATGCAACTGAAACCAAAAATAACATAGCAAGGCATTTCTTTAGACAAAGATTAAATGGGTCAATCATTCATTCAGCAATTGCTTCAAATGTGTCTACAACAGCTACAGATGAAAAGTTTAAGCATCTGTCTCCATATCTATGGCACGTATGCGTGTGCATATATAAATACAGAAATACATGTATTGACATAAACATTAACATTTGTGTGACTATGTATTCACATGAACATACATGGTAAATGTGGTTAGTCTTGCATCTCTTCCGAAAGGCTCTAGAAGATGCATAAAGGAAATGTACTTGCATTTGGTTTGGTTAGAATATACTTGAAAAATAGTTTATTAAAAATGTGAGGACTTCTGAATGACTTAAACATACAACCTTACTATGACAGTGCATTAATAGTGGGTAACTCCAGCAGGAAAGATTAATATTGCTTATAAAAAGCCTGGTGTAGAATGTTTGTTGTGCTGCCAACAACACTGTATAGGAGGTGATTTTTTGGTGCCTGGCAATGATTTTTGCACAACGTACTGTGTAATCATTGTCTACAATGCACTTTTTTCTACCATAAAGCCTGTAGAAGGAAAAATATGGCCCTCATTTTTTCTCTAGCATCTAAGGAGAACTCTAAAATATATACCTCATGCCAGTAGTCCATAAACTCCAGTTGTGCTAAGGCACTGTGCAATCTGAGGCTACCAAGATCAATAAAATCATCGAACCCACAAATATTTCTACAGCTATAGTTCTGTGAAAAGTTAGAGAAGCATATATTTCTATATGTAGGAAAAATACACAAAGAGGCTGTTCTGTTGTTGGTAGGAGGAGCAAAATCTGCTGGATTTAGACTGCAAGAGAGTGAACTGCAGAAATGTGATGTTCATGGTTTCATGCCGAAGCAGTATAAGTTCAAGAGATGCAATACATTCAGGAAATGGATTTAAGGGGGATGGATGACTGGCTCTGGCAATTGCTAATAAGACATAGAATGTTTCCTGCCAAGGTCACTGATTTTACTCCATTTCATTATCAATTATTAAATATCTCTTCCTCTTATTATTAGTTTACAAGTTGTTTTCACTTGAGGGATGCCATTTGGAGTCCTATGTGAGGTGAATTGTTGATGATGAATCAGGCTCAAAGCAGAGTGGTATCTGTCACAGGAAAATTGTTGTTACATCAGTAGTAGTTTGCATTCTGTCCTGACTCTGTCAGGAGTCTCAAGAGGGAGGACACAGTCTATGTAGGGGTATAAGCTTGATTATTTTTTTCTCTCTTGTTGTATGGGCTATACTGCATCAATGAGAAAGATGGGTCTAGATTTTTCCACCAGTCTGATACTTCTTACATGCAATAAACCTCTTCCCAGCATGGTATCAGGGAGTGTACTAGGTGGTTAGCAGTCAGCTCTTTACTCAGGCATGCTTATATCTAGGACCACCTTAACTTATGAAATAAGGATTATTAATTTTAATTTTTCTTCTTCATCACAATAGCAGCTTAAATTGGAATTTAAGAGAATAAGAGACAAAGAAGGTATTTGATCATGTAAAAAAATGTTAAAAAATAAATAAAGGAAAAGCCTAAACTACTTCAATAATTATATGAAAAAAAAAAAAAAAGAGCATGTTTCAGTTCCTTTTTTCCTCACAGAATTCCTTATCTAAGGGAAATTCTCTGAGTTTCATTAACAATAATACAGATATTTCCAGCAAGCCAGTCCTCATCAAATAATTTCCCATCTGAACAAATACGGTATATTCTTCATGTTGCTAAAGGAGAAAAAAAAATAATTAAGTATTGCTGAGATGATGTGAGCAAGCAGAAAATTCAAAGCACAATCATAAGGTCCCTCTCTAAAGGACCTGATGAAACTCTGAGGCAGTGAAAAGTTATCTGCTTTTTGTGGATGTGGATGGGGTGGGTGTTTGGATACACCTGTGCTCATGCATGATATTTCTGTGCTCAGCCTATTCCTTGCTCCATTCTTCTTGCACCTTTGCCATTGGACCAGCTTGTGTGATTGTCTTTCAACAGCTGCAGTCATAAAGAAGTGAGTTGGCTTAAAAAGTTTGAAAACTAAGTGTTTCTTGAGGTTGTCTCAACTAAAATAAGATCATGGATTTTAAGAAGAGATTATCTGATGGAAGATATGAAGAGAAAGTTTTCAGCCTTTGGGGGTAGAGATGAGAAAGGGGCTTAGTAGACAATCCTGCTGTTTGCAGAGCACATTTTCCTTTTCCAAGAGAAAATTATGGATGATCATCTTCTGAAATTTGATGCGCAGTGCATCTGGATATGAGGATTTTGGGGAAGACTGTAACTTGCACCTGACAGTCATATTTATAACTGAGAGTCTTTAACTCTGTTCAGATTATGCTGTAAACATCAAAGGCAAAAAAAAGCAATGGTTGAAACACTGTAAAGCCTGAAGGAAAATTACTAGGACTGACCAAAGAAAGGGGAAAATAAATACATGTTGATTATCTGGACTATACTTAAAATTTGCTTTATGTAAGAAAAGGTCTTCAGGATTACATTTTTGCCCAATTAACTGTATTA
>WAAG01010738.1:0-11877 GCA_013390105.1 Tichodroma muraria | reverse complement strand
TTAGAGGATTGTAATCAAGCAGGACCAGAGTGCATTGTCCCAGTAGTGTATCCAGATGAATTCTGTTAACAGTTTGTAGTAGAGACCTTCAGTAATTAGTTTTGTCTGGTCCATTCATGCTCAATCAGCATTTCCAACGAGCTAGATATGGGGTACTGGGCAATGTGCTGTTCTGTCTCCAGAAAGAATCTTCTTTTTCAAAGGGAATTCCTTTTTCTGTCATAAAATTCAGTCTGCAAGAAGGCAGTGATGATTTTTTGCAGATGTCACAATAGTTCGCTGTTCATTTCTAAGCTGAGATAGAAGAATGTAATGTTTGCATTTAATGAAAAATGTTTTGACTAAAAACATTTACCACATTTTTTTCTTGTCAGAACAAACCTGTGATGGCATTTGGACTGATAGCAATTAGCCTCTGTGTGGCCTACCTTGGTTATTTGCATGCAACAGCAGAGAATAAAAAGGACCTCTATGAAGCAGTCGACAGTGAGGGGTCCAGGTATATGAGGAGGAAAACTTCCAAGTGGGACTGAGAATGTAAGAAAGGAAATCAGTAAATCACTCACAGAACTTTTCAAAGCAGCTACTGTTTTTTTTCCTCTTTCCCTTGAAATAATGGATAAATGTCTCTGTTGCTATTTAATCCAATTCAGGTTCCTTTATAAAATGCTGTTCCTGTACAAATAAACTGCAGTAAAGATACGTGTGAAAATAAAAGTGATTTTAAGAATTGCTCTCTGTGATCTCCAGAGAGATCATTTTCAGAAGACATGGAATCACTTCAGACCTGCAGTCAGTACTGGTAAATGGCTTAGAAATTGACATGATAGTTCAGCTTTCTCTTTGCTTTGATTAAATGAAGTCAGGGGTTTATATTTTATTTTTTTTTAAACAGAATGAATAATGTATTGTCTGTGAAAAGAAAAGTAGTTATCTGTTGATAACAGTGGTTCAAGTAAACTAATTTTAAGGCAAGGAAGATCTGATAAAGCAGTTGGTGAAGGGTTTTATTTCATAAAGGAAACTGTAAAATACTCCCCAAAATAATCCTTGGATGCTTAATATGCTCTTCCTTACAAATAAAAAAAAAACGTAAATCAGTAGCCAGATAGAGGGGAAAAAGTGAAACAAGTGCTTCTGTTAAGAGGAAGGTAGGAAGAACTCAGCCATTATCTTTCCTGTTTGGCATCATATAACAGGTCAGTGAGTGTGCTGGTATCCGCCTGCCAGTTGATAGCTTTAGCTCCAGGTTGGCCAGAGTTCATGTAATATTCTTGACTAGTCAGCAGGACTAGTTTTATTTCAACTGCATTAAAAAATTAAATTTCTCTATATTGCAAAGTGTATTATATGACATTAATTTATTGCAGGTTGCTGAACTCAAAATGAGGAATGGAAAGTCTAAAATCCCCAGGTACTGCTGTGAGTGTGGCTGGAGGTTGGGTGGGCATTGTGGTGTTTCCCTGGCACATGTGGTGGTCCCTTGTGAGCCCTTGAGTAAACTGTACAGGCAGCTGTCTTCCTGTTCCAGCAGAGAGTCCTTCTCCCATGAGCTTCCCAGCTGCTTCTGGGTGCCTGATGTTTCCTAGACAGTGTCCCATTAACCAAACTCCAGAGTATGTGGTGGGAGGGCACGTACCTGGCTGTGAGCTGTTTCTGCCATGGACCCTTACTGATGTTATGTTGCAGTTTTCCGTTCAGTTTCTTGTATTTACAGACCCAACAAGGGCTCCCAGGAAGCTGAGAGACCTCTTTGTCGACCCTCTTCCACCCAAAGTGGCTTCTGTCAGGCCAGAGAAAGAACATGCAGGAATTCCTGCTTTGCCATTCTGGGAGTTGCTTTGAGTTTTATCGAAAGATTTTGGTACTGAAGATTAGAAAGGTGACTGTCTTGAGGGACAGCAGTTGCACCATGAGATTTCTCTGTATCTTCCTGTAGGTCCTTCACTTTGAATCTGTGAGTTTACTCCTGTTCTTGTTTTATAGTTAACTGTTTCTTAAATTCAGTGGGGCTTTGGTTAAGCTGCCTCCTTCTTGAGAAGGGAAGTGAGCTCTACCTATAATAAAAGCTTTTTTTTAATNTTTTTTTAAAGGAAGCGCATTTTTGCGGCCTTTAAAAGCAGATTCCCCTCTGTGAGCCTGCTGCCCTACAACAGCAAGGTTCCTGGGCAAATATGAGTTTGCAGATGAGGAAACTACTTGCCTTTTGATTGGTGAAGAAATTCTCAGGTGAAATTATCAAATATTCAGAACTCTAACATGCTGTGCATATCCTGCAGAATATATTTTGTTTGGTGTTTGTGAAGGATCTTTAGAATAAATCTGTTCTTTTAAAAATGGTCACACAGGATATTAGCTCTTTTCGGTTCATTAAAATGCACAGGTCTTGTGTGTTTGCATGAATTTAACTAAATTATTCCCAAATCAGTGCTACAAGTATTTTTACTGGTTTTCTGTAGGCTTTTAGAATACATGCTTTGATCCTCTGCAGGTGTCTGCAGATGAATTGAAAGCCCACTCTCTTATTTTGACATATTTGAGAATAATGCAGGATTTGTGTTCTCAAGATTTTCAGTAATGTTTTGTGAAGTGAATATGGATCTGACAGTTACTGGGGGGAAGAAAGCAGGACTGGGAGGCATAAAAGATAACAGACTGACCTGGAGATGGTGTAGGCATGTGCATGCCAGTGACACTTCTTACAGAAGCTGTCTGAGATGGGACCTCTTGAGTGTTGGTTGGACTCAAGTCCTGTTAACCAGGTTACTTTAGAACTGCGAGGTTGAAGGAAGAATAGGTATTTAAATTTGCCCTGTTATTTCTTTGGCGGCTGCTGTACAGATAACTTTTAATGATACGCAATTTATATATAAAAAAAGAGATAAAGCAGTGCAAATACAGAGAGGTAAGTGGTAGGTTAATGAATGTTATAGTATCAACACAGGCATTTGCTGTTTTAAGTACCTGATTTTTATCATAAGAACAATATGTGTATAGGGATTAAAGGGAAAAAACCCCACCCAAACAAAACTGCTTTGATACCAAAATTTGTTTGCTCAACTCTGAAAGCATGGCACCCCTTATGCATCTGGAGGACAAACACGCAGCTCAAGTATACTTTCTTTTGTTCTGTGTTTCTCAATTTCTGTCTTCAGTATGGTGATAATTATCTATAATGGATGGTAACTGGCTTGACAAAAACTGTGAGTCAAAATTATTTCCTGGGCAGAGGCTCTTTGAGGTTTTTGCCAGTTCCTTACTGTCTGTGCTTTCACATCTGTTACCAAGAACAGCAACAAAGTGCGATGATTAAAATATCCAAAACCGTAGGTGTTGTACTGTTCCTACGATCTCCTTAGACTATGTGGTGTGAATGGGAGTTGTTGACATTCAACAACAAAAAGCAATTAAACAATTAAAAAGGTAAAGCCTACTTTGATGCTGCTTAACTATTACCAGGGAAAGTTAGTTCTTTGTGGGTGAAACCAGCCCTTCCCCAGTAACAGTTGCTACATAGGAAGCTGCATTCAGTCTGGAAAGGGTCACTTCATTAAATCCTCCCTTATCATCTATCTCCTGCATGTTACTGAATTATCAGTGTGTTTGAATCCTAATTGGAAAGCAAATGTTTCAGCTAGCTTGGTAAAAAGTAATTGTCAGTGATTTTTCTCCTTCCACCAGCTTATGCGTTTTCTGTAGCAACAGTAAGAGTTTTGCCTGCAAATGAGATCTGTCAGGAATAGAGTTCTGACACTCTAGTAACTATTACAGAATGACACTGGAACACCACAACGATGAGAAGTTCTGATCTGGATTCCTTTATTGTGCTGTGTGTTCCAAAAGGGTACTACCACCACTTCCCAGTGCTACTTTTGATCAGATTCAGGAGTATAAGCCTTTCAGAACACGGTATTAAACTCATCGTAAGATACTGGGAAAGTTCATTTCTGGAATTCCTTTCTTTCCTTGCAATCTGAGATTTAGGAAAAGCCCAAGTCCTCTTGATTCTATGTGTTCTGGCCAATCATGGATGCATTCACATTTTGGTAAGAAAGAACTGCTGCATAATAGTAACTCCAGTATATTCAGAGGGGGAACAGAGTCAGCTGTTCTCTGGTGCATGAAGCATTCTGAGTTGGGCATAATGAAGTGTGAATGGCTTTTAGCAAAGGAGCTGCAGGAGCATTAGCAAGCATTTCCTGAAGCTCAAGTACTTAGGTAAGAGCTATGTTTTATTTGGCATTTGTGCAGATCATCCTGTCATCCTTCAACAGGATGGATGGGATATTTTGTCCTGAGTATTACCTTTTTACACCTGATTCTGGCTCCTGACCCTAGGCTGAAGCTGTGTACAGTCTCTTGAGGTTTGATTTTTTCATGGAATACCACAGTGATAACCTCAGTGGTGAAGGGCTCATGGTAGCATTTGTGTTTGAGGATCTAGGAAGAATCTGAAGTATATGCTAAGCCTAATTGTCATAGAAGTTTGTGATCAGCAGTGTAAAGTTTTGTAGAAATCACGCTGTGCATGGTTTTCTAAGGTGTGTTGTGAAGAGGAATGGTTGGTTTCTATTTTAAACAATATCAAGAGTTTATCAGTGTCCTGGGGCCCTGGCAGCAGGGTGAGTGCCATGCATGCCTGGGAACATGAGGCTTCAGCCTTGCATTGACACACACGGTGTGAAACACACCCAGAAGGCCAGAGACCTTCTCTTTTTCAATTATTTTCTCTTTGCTGCTTGATTAAATGGACAGGGGAAGAGCTGTGTCATCAAAGCACAGCATGCTTTCATTACTGTGGAAATAGCCAGCATGACAGAATTGAGTGTTTGACAACCAAGACTGTAATTCTGAAAAAAAAAAAAGTTTAGTTTGGGTTTGCTTTTTTTGTTTTTTTAAATGCTTGCCATAACCAGGAACTTTATTCACCTGTGATTTGAATTCTAGTGCCAGAAGAAGTACTTAGCCTGAAAAATGACTGGCTTTGTCTTTGTGCTGGATGAGATGTGAGCTTGAGCTGGCTGGATTTTTAATTCACTTCAAGAATATTTTACTACTTTTCTTTAATTGCATGAAGTTTATGGACTTCATAGTAAGTTCATTGTCAGGCCTTGTTTCAGCCAGCAACAGAACCTGATTAGGTACATTTCCTGAGGGCAGTAGAATACAGGCTTAACTTTAAATCTGTCCTGAAGGTTCATGTCCATCGAAGCTAGGAAAGTGTTTTAACAGATTGGCTGAACCTGGACCCTAAGTGGGGTGGAGGAGAAGGAAAACTGCCAACATACATATATTCCTAAATGAAGCATGCCAGCTGTAGCTTTATGTTTCTCTGTATGCTTGACTCATGCTTTCTATGGCTTTTTGGATATCTGAGAAAAGACTGAAATACACAAAGAGATCCATGTGGATCTGAGCCTTCCTGCTTTCTGCACCACTTCACGGGGCTTTTCACTGCCGGAGCACCCGAGCACTCCTCAGCCAGGCGTTACTCAGCACGTCTGACACCTGTCATCCTTAGGCTTGCAGCCTCCCACCAGATGACGAAAGGCTCACAGAGAATTGCTGGAGTGTTTTGATTTGGAATTTTGTTTTATACAAGTTTCTAACTAGCTATCTGTTTATACTGCAGGCAGTCAGAGCAATGCGCTTGGCATCTCAAGAGGAAAAGCAGGGAGGTTTACAGTGGTGTTAAGTTTTCAGTGGAGTTCATTCCATTTTATGGAGCTGTTTTCCAAGGGAGCTCTGTCTCTTGCTGTCATATTATCTGCTGACAATAGCTGGTAGAATCTTAATTCCTCGTGTTTAACCATTCAATTACTTTGCTGTAAGACTGTTACATATCTTCATAGACCTGAGTGCTCAGGATTTGAACATGTACCATTTGCCCTGATAATATTTGCTCCAGGGACTAAGGGCTGGGGAGAATTCCGAGGTGCAGAATTCTACAGCTGACACTAAATAAGAGACAGATATCACTGAAGAAATTGTGTTATATTTGTTGGGGTCTGATTCTTGCAGTTCATTTTACAAGATGTGTTAACCTTAGTTAGCTCTTAGTGAGCTAAGTAATAGTGAGCTTGGACAACTGGTAGTGGAAAAATTATTCATCATCTGTCTAAGCAAACACATCAGTGCATGAGTGATTGAAGTGGGGTTTTAAGTGTAGGATAGTTCAAAGTCCATCACTCTACCAAAGAAGTGAAGACAAGTGAAGTCACTGCTTTCTCATGGAACAGTTTAATTCGTATAAAATACTTTTAACAGATATTTGGCACACTCTGGCACTATTTCTGACTGACATGTCTGTAACACCTTACCTCACTGAATTATGGAAGCTCTGTGGATAACTGACGTTCCATGTTCATTTCCCTCTTACATCCACGCTGAAAAAATCCAAACTTCATGTTCACAGTTGTCTAATTAAATGCACAAACTGCACAGAGCACACTGTTTGCATGTGTGTCTGTGCATAAGGCAGCATGAGGGGCAATTCTGCAAGCTGCATGTTAGAAAACCAAGATAATGTTGGAGTGTTTCGACTCCTTGAACAAACAGTTCAAGTTCTCTTACACTGATAGATAAGTAGATTTGTTAGTTCTTCTCTGCTTGGGAGGACATAATATAACCATCATTCTGCAATGCCTTACTGATCACATGGAAGGAAGAAGTCACCCTGTCCTACAGGGTTACCCCACTTTTTATCTGGTATGCAGTGGCAGGGACTGATACAGACCATGGCTGGCTACAGAGGTAGGTGTTGTCTGTGGTGGACCTTAGTCCTAGGCACCTCATGCATCCAGACAAGACCAAGGGCACATCCCATGCCCTTCTTGATCTGCAGACTTTGGAGGCATATTTGGAGACAGGCAACAGGGGCTTCAGATCTGGCCAGCTGTGTCTGTACATATCTATGCTGCCAGCACCGTCTGGGATGTTCTTACTCAGCAGTGTATGCGCAGCACATACAGCTCATAACAGTCTGTCAGGCCCTGGCATTGCTTTTCATTGCCTTTTGGAAAGGGAAAAGCATTTTGCTTTACTGCTTTCAAATGTTAAGTTGAAGGTGTGTTTGTTCCACTTAGAAACAGCATGTCCTCCTAAGTCTGTGTGCTTGGTTTTGAAGAGATGAAAGGAGCCACAGCTTGGCCTAAATGAGTAGCTTGGTAATGTAGATAAATAGACAAGATAGCAAGCATAGGATCACTATGGGTTCTGGAGAGATGTTCACCATGGACACTATTTGGTATTTCAAGGAAATATTTTAGCAAGTAAAGTAACTAAGCATGATTTAAGAGATTTTTTTCCCCCTTGTAGTTATACTCACTGCACAATATTAATTATGACTGACTGGCAAGTTTAAAAAAAAGGCCATTTCATATTCTATAAATTTATGCATGTCAGGTACTGTGAGTACATGAGCTACTGGTAGCTGAGAAAAACTGGGGGCTCAGACATACAAGCAAGCCTTCCACTGCATGAAGCAGAGACAGTATATGTTTGTTGGCTTGATTTCGTTCCTGTTTGAGAAGAATTGCAGCATAAGAAGTAACGCTACCCACTTTACTTGCAACTTTGATTCCGAGGGAGTGTGAATACATTCTTTATGACTGTTAGGTCTGAATGATGCAAATAAAGAATCTTTCAGATAACATCTGGACGCTCGAGTGCCAGTGATGGCACATACAGCAGAGTGCATGAGACAAAGCCTAGAATGGGGAGCTGTAATGCTGCAGTGAATAATACAGAAAGCAGGATTTCTCTATTAGTCATTCAGGAGATGTCTAATAATTGCCAGAAAGTACCACAGTCTCAGGAGCAGTCAAACTTTCTCTCTAAGGCAATGCTATGGGAAACTGAAAAGTGGGTTGTCTAATTACTGTAGCTGAGCAGCTGAACTAGCAGAGAGCTGTGGAATATGGCTGAGAAGCAGCTAATTAATAAAATAGAGACATCTTGCTCGTTAATCCCTCAAAGGTCTGCAGAAGAGCTCTGTGACATCTTAAAAGGAAGATATGCAGATTGTGAAACCCCTGAATGCCTTGCATGGAGAAATGAAGTGTGAAAAGAACTAATGAGGCTGGTAGCATTTGGAGTGTGAGCGCGCACTGTCTGTGGTTGTGAGGCAATTAAGGAGCCGCAGCGCCTGACGGGCACCAGAGCGCAGAATGAATGCTCCGTGTCTGTGCAAGGGTGGAGGGGTACCCACACTGAGAGAAACCCAGCCATTGGGATTGGAGTTACCGGTGTGATTTCCTTTGCCGGGCTTAATTAACAGAAGTGCACTGTGTCACATTTGCTGCTACTTAAAATACAGAGGAAAGCAACGTGAATGACCAATCGCAGAATGCAGCAAGTGTCTGGTGGGAGATGCAGATGCTGAACAACTGGCATTGATATTGGCTAGTAGGTACAGTACATGGGTGTTTTGGGGATATCTAGGCAGGGTTCTGCCTGGGCATATGTCAGCAGTGACCAGAGAGAAAGACAAATCCTAGAAGGAAGACTGAGCCAATAACAATGATGGCAACATCCTCAGGAGTGAGTAAACCTGTGCTTCCTTCATTGCAGTTTACTGGGACTAGCAACCAACTAGCTGTCATTGTGTCTATGAGCAAACCAAGAGTAAGGTAAACAGCTTGACTAACAACAGCTAGTAATCTAACTCCAAGCCTTATTCTTATTGCTGGGTCTTGCCTTTCTTTTGTATACTTGAACTTTTCCACTGTACAGCTGCAGTCTGTTGTTGCTTTTCCTAAAACTTGAGTGACTAGAGAAAAATCCTACTCATCAAGGTGTCTGAGCACCATATTTTTCCATTATTTTTCCCATAAGATTATATTCTTCCTTCCTCAAGTCAACTTTCCAAAAGGCACAGGCACTTTCAATTTGTTTATTCAAAAACTTAATCCACAGTATAAACAGAGTATTGCTGGCTATTCCACTTACTTCTGTTTTCCTTCATGGCTTCTTGGCAACTTAAACTGCTGATGTCAGATTAGTTACAGGGCTCTGGGCGCTATATCTGCTAGCCACAATAGCTGCAGTCCCTTCCCTGTGTTGCCTATGGTATCCCACAATGATCCCTGGGGTTTGGGGCTTTTGGGATTTTTTTCCTGATGTACCACATATTACAGGAGTTAGATTTCAGAAAAAAGAGTAATTTAACTTTTAGTCTAGCCAAGTACTGCAAGTAATAGGTTTTGTAAAAGAGTAGTTTAACTCTGAGGCTGGAATCTGACCTACTTTGACTCTATAGCTAAGGTATTAACCATCTTTGATATGTTTCTGATAGTCCCTCTTTAGTATGATGTTTATAATCCTGATTTATACCCAGTTCTGATTTTCAATGTGGATTTGAAAGTCAGTGACCTGGACCTTCAGCCTTAAAGTTTACCTTGAACGATCTTATCATTTCATTGCATTGGTAGAAATCTGATGCTGAGACACTTTGCTATTCTAGTGAGCGCCTTAAGTCCTTCTGTCACATTCCCTTTAAAATACTAAGTATGCCTGTCTGCCAGATATGCTTATTTCTGGGGCAGCTGACTAGATGATTCCATCTTATCTGTTTTCTGCTCTCCTGCTTCTACCTGGACAGCATCACCATTCATATTTAGTGACCATATTTAGTGTTGCATCCAATTTCTCAGTTACAAAGGACATTTCTAGTATCAATAATGATCTCAACTTGAATGTATCTTTCCTGTATTTTGAGGTAGTTTGTGTGTGTTGTATTGTGTGTGTATTGTATGTGATGTATTGTATGTGGTATTGTAAGTATAAGCGAGCAAATGCATCACTGCTGTGCTTGTGTCCCATTGACTTTAACCTGACTGCTAGCCCAGATGTGGTAACAACATGACAGGTATGCTCCTTTGTCCACTGTCACCACAGTGAATCCTGGTCAGAATACCTGGATACAAGCATGTTCTTGCTTATGAGTGCATGGCTATGAGAATGTGAGTGAATCCCATTTCGTTTAAAATCTAAATTGCCCGTAAATGTAGTGCACGAGAGCCCTTTGAGGAAGAGGAAGTTGTAACACTGAAAAGGTACTGCAAAGGGAGGTCATAACGCCTCTTTGAGCCTTTTCATTAGTTTGTTAAGTAGAACCAATGCAGAAGGTTTTTGGTAGCTGCCCTCTCAAAGCCAATATTCAAACAATTCTTGTTTAGCTACATAAAAGTAGAGCACATTTTCTTTTGGGCACTGGCTCACAGTATTTCTGGCACTTTATAGCTAAGGTTGTGTTACAGTCTTTATAGTAACACACCAAGATAATGAGTTACAAATTAAATATTTATACAGCTTACCTGGTACTTCAGCAGAAAAAGTATGAAAAATCTATTGCAGAAACTTGTGGAGGCTCTGGCCAAGTTGTAGTAGGAGCTGCCATGGTTGAACATGCATACAAGTCATCTAAAGATGAGCAGTCCTGGGAAAAAAAGTGTAGCCTATGTCTTTTATGAAGAAGACCTTTATGAAGAGTTATTGTCAAACACTACATAAGGTGTCATAAAATATGTGAGGCCTGCAAACTTGCTAATCCTGAAGAGCCAGGGTGCATGTGTCTCTGATATGTCAAAGCATAAAATAAGACCATTAACAGAAACATTAATGGAAACATTTCTAGCAAGGACAAGGCTAGTATCAAAATGTCAGCTGGGTCAGCACTGGAGCTTAAGTGTCAGTTTTCGTCAAGGTACTGTAGGGCTGCAAAGCAGCACTAAAGAGGATCGTTTGGGGGTAACTCTTAGTACAGCTTCTCCCCCCTTGTACAAAATGAGAGTTTTCTTATTTAAACTGGAAAGTTATTCTGGATTTGGAGCTACGTGTTGAAAACAGATTATGCCACTTCACTTTTTGAATCAGATATTAGAAGTACCCTCCCCTTGCTAAAAGGACATTAGCATTACTTTCAAGTAAGACCACATTTTCACATAATGAATTCCACTTTAAGAGGGGAGAGTTGTGAGTCCAGTCAACACATATATTTGTAGATCTTTTTTTTATAAAACAGTATCTTTGCTCTTAATTCAATAGAGAACAAGGTAAATGCTTGCTGGCATGTTTAATGCATTATCATTAGTCGTGTGGGGAATACAGAGGAGGAACTGGCTGCTGCTGTAATGTCTGTGTTAAACTTTTCCTAAACTCTCTTATCTGTGAAGATGGACTGTTTTGTGGTATGTGTGTGTTTGTGTGTGTGTTAAACTTCTTTCTCCACTAGAAATTAAAAGTCACATTAGTGTTCACTTTTGAATAATAACTTAGATGAGCTTAGGTTAACTCCCTGAGAGTGTTTCTTTTTACAGGGCGTCTCTTGAATGCCACAACAGAAAAAAAAAACCAACCCAGTAAATGTGTTTGTCTTCTGACTTTAACCTATACTTATACATTGAATCCTTGTGCCAATGGAAAAACAGAAAGCAAAAACAACAGATGCCATCACTGTGATGAGGAAGAGGAGGCAGCTCAAGGAAATGAAAAATCTCCCCATTTCTTAATGTGTTTAATCAATATCAGAAGATAGCTGTGAAATGATTATTCTTGTAACCACCTTGTGTTAGTTTCCCATTTCTATTTAGGTACTGATGAAATATAAATGGTAATTTGTCCATGGATAGTTGAGAATGGAAACTGGGTAGCATTCAAGAATATATATATATTCAATAATATCCATCTCTTGGTTATTAAACAGATGGTGCTCTTCTATAGGAGGCTTGCTGACCTCTCCTGGATAAAGACTCCTAAATGGTTTAGAATGCTGTATTTGTCAATGAGAAAAATCTGATCTCCATCACAAGCTGGACTGATCCTTTCTTCTGTTGCAAACTACATTAGACAAAACTGATTGCTGTAGTTAAGAGCAGC